>VZUI01033510.1:0-121202 GCA_013401135.1 Cettia cetti
ACAGAAACTCAATATACAGCACAAACAGAATCGACGATTGGGGATACAAACATCATAAAGTCACCCTAGGACAGAAGGGGACTTGGATGTGGTGGTGGACAGATGTTTATAGCCACAGTGCAAAGAATGAAACAAGTTCATAGATACTGACAGCACAGAAAAAGAAGGCAGTGCTTTTATGTGGTCATCAGCATGACTCTGTGGGGAACAAGGTGCAGAACTGGGTACTCAAAGTCTCAAGAGACAATCTATGAAGCAGATCTATGTCAGCTTCAGCACAGCGGGATGCGAATGATTTGGAGTGTGTTAAAATATTCAGCAGAAATCATGTTTTAAAAGATTGAGATTGTCTGCCTTTGACACAAGGAAAAGTGAGAGTACATATTAAATGGCAGATGATCTGGAGAAGTGAATTTGGGAACTCAAGAATAAGGGAAAATCAATGGCTTAGACAAAGGAAATGCAGTTAATTGGAATTAGTTCAATTCTAATTTGGATAATTCAGTATGCATCTGGGTTTTACTTCTCCAATGTGGGACACCAAACGTCTGGGCTTACCCACTTTTTCAGTCTTAGTTCAATTCTAATTTGGATAATTCAGTATGTATCTGGGTTTTACTTCTCCAACCTGGGACACCAAACATCTGGGCTTACCCACTTTTTCAGTCATTGAGTCTCACAGAGAGAAAATTACAAAGTGATAGAAGGGAATCTCATTGCTGCAGAAAAAATAATTAGACCGTAAAAATCATTAACCCAGAGTTGTGTTTACCATTAATACTCTATCAAATGTTGATTGTGTGACTAAAGTGCAGAGTAAAAGACCATCCATAACCACTGCCCAATGATATAAATAAGGTCATTGTTGCTATGAAAGAAAACATGAGATGGATGAAAACGGTCCAAAAGGTACTTTCATCTATACATGATAAAGCTAAACATATTTTAAGACATAAATCATGGAGTAGTTTTTCTTATTTTTCTGGTAAAAAAATGTTTAAGAAATTAGTGTCTGTTGAAACAATGTAGTCCCAGAAAGACACACTCCAAAGATTCAGGAGCTGTTTGTGCACATTGAACTCACCTTAATACATTTTGGAAAGAACATAATTTTGCTTAGTAAGAACATGCCTGCCAAGTACAGCCACATGCAATATCTGTTTTCTGCTACCCAGTAGCTTCCATTCAACTTTCTTCAATGTTGTCATGGCAATAAGACTGTTTTTGACACTGCCACTAATGAACTCTGAGGGTGAGAAAGGTCCTTCCTCAACAAAGAGTGACACCACCACAAAGCAAATTAAATTGCTCTGACAATGTATCTATTGAGAGTGAGTTCACATGTCACTGGAGCTTTTAGGATCTTATTGATGACTTTGTGGCTGCCAAAAGTCATAAAGTACTGCTGTTGTAACAGGTTTATGTTTATAGACAGTATTTGCCTGCATTGTTTGATCACCCTAATGCTGATATATTCTGTCATTTTACCTTGACAGATGTATTCACTATTACTCCTCTGTCAGTGAGTTAATGAAGGTGTGTGTGTCAGTAACCATTTCTTATCTCCAAGGAGGTATAATGTATATGCCATAAACACATAACTACGTGACAACTGATTACACTACAGTTAAGTGATAAGAGCAGTTGACAGGAGTAGCTGAGGATGACAAAATAGACTTAGTCCACCACATTCTCCTGGGTGATAAAAGCTGAAATAAATGTGGCCCAAACCACATGCAGATAGGAACTTTTACAGCCAGTTTGCTGCCTGTTCAGAAAGGGATCTAACATCTACAGAAGTTATGAGACACCTAGAAGCTGTCTTTAAGATCATACAAGAATGTGCATGGAGCTTATATCGAGAGGTCACCACCCTGCTGTGAGTGGCTCCCCAATTCTAAACCTATAGTGCTGTCAACTTAGAGTTTATTGGCTGCATAGCAATATATGAGTCTTATTTCCCCTGAACTAAGGAGCTGATATCAGTCTGCAGTTCTTTTTTTTCTGGAAAACAGAGAGAATGAGGTGTGCTGTAACAGACAGACTGACTTGTCATGGTCACTCCTGGAAGTGGTATAGGGGAGATGGAGGTGATAGATGCTGTAGGTATGGAAAAGGGTGTCCTCATCCCATCCCAGTCTCCCTGCAAGAGGTTGCAAGAGAGACTGGCTTTCCAGAAGATTTCTTGTACTGTGTAGACAGCTGGCTCTATCTGGTTTTACACACATGGCACTCTTCTGTCTCAAGTGACTGCGTACCTCTACTCAGGGCCAGATCTTGCAGGCAGTCACCATTCCCACAGGTGGCACCCTGTACCTACAAGTCAAAAAAAGAAACCTTATCCTGCCCTGGCAGAGCACACAAGGACTGTCTGAGCATTAACTACTGCACCACATTGCAAGAGCTTTAGGCCTTTGTGCCTATAGCTCTGGTCTGCTATAACCTAGTTTGATCAAAACCACCACCACACAATTTTTTTCTTTCCCCATCAGAGAAAAATTAGTAAAGCTGCAGGCAGATGTAATCCTGGGCATATTTCTGAAGAGATTACTGTATAGTAGGGTACACGGAGCCATACAACTGTCAGCAGCAAAATCAGAAAATCCTAAAAGCTCCAACGACATGAGGACTCTCAACAGATGAGCTTTCACCAAGTGCAGATGTTTTGAGTCCTTGTTACTTGGGGACTCACAGTTACTGTGATAAGCAAAAGCTGATTTGGGATTGTTGTGGCTGTGCCATAACAAACATCTGGACAAGGTCTTGACAACATGCTTTAACTCTTATTCAGCCCTTACCTTGTCAGGCAGTTGGACTAGATGATCATCATAGGTCCCTTCCAACTGAAAGATTCCATTCCATTCCATTCCATTCCATTCCATTCCATTCCATTCCATTCCATTCCATTCCATTATATTCTAGCCCAGCATGGACTTCTTTCTCCCAAAGGGGTTTTCTGTGATTAACAGTGTGAGCAGCTTGGTGAGTTAGCTGGCTACCAAATGCTAGGCAGCGTAGGCAAGAGGCATCTGCCTTAGATCAACATAAGAGAAGTCACAGATATTAAAATGTCCTCCACCAGCAGCAAAACTTTTCCCTTTTTTCTTTTTTTCAAACACATTTCAGTTCTTCCACTATCTACTTGTTTACAATGAAGACTCAATGAATACTTTGGAGTTCTCACTAATACTCTGCTGTGAACCAGCTCACCCTGAACTGCCAAGGTTTGTCCAAGGGTCAGAAGAACAGGTACTGTTTCATCATTCTTCAGTCATATTGTGCAGAGCCACCAAGAGTTTCTATGTTCTGCCTTAAAGCACTTTCATGTTATTGAAACTGGTGCTGGGAAAAAAATTAAAACCAGCTGAGCCATGGATTTCAAGGTGCAATGTAATCAAGTGTAAGCCACTTAGCTTTACTGAGCTTCAGTCTCTCAGCTTAGCTAAAAATCTGTATACAAAGTGACACTGCACTGACAATTTGATACGGCACCTGAAAACTCCTTTTGTTAGAATACCTAATGCAGTGTACCTTAAGTGGGCTTATGGACAAAGGAATTTAAACACCCTTTGGTGCATTTCTATAACTTTACAAAAAAAAGAGGTAGATAAGGGGTCCACAATATCAAACTAAGTAATATCATTGCAGGCATCCAGAATACCTTATCATTCTTAAAGAAATATCATGACTCATAACTAGAGTTGCTTTTCAATTATTTGCTTAAGGGCTAGAGAGTACGAAAGATATATTCATGATACACATCAAATTCTTGTTGCTTTTTTCATTTCATTTTAGGTTGAACACACCAACCCCAGAAAAACTATGCTAATCTCTTTCACTGGATCTGATCTGCCCCCAGTCTTTGTGTGTGACTGACACTGCTGGTAACCCCCATTTCAAAAAATAAACACATTATCAGCACACACAGGAGGAGGCATCTGAAATCTCATCTTTGTCTTTCTATTTGGACTTCTAGTCAGATCCTTTTACTCATATAGAGACTCACCCCTTTCAATGACCTTGCAGGAGCTGCTAAAATGCTCTGTCATGTGCTTCTTATGTAAGTAAGGCTCCATTTAATAACTTGGTTCCACCCTGAGTGCAAGTGGAGAAATTCAGCATGAAAAATTATGAGAGAAGACAAAACACATCATGTAGTTCTGGTAGCTAAACATGGTTTTGCTTTCTGGGTTCATTGTACCAGCAAGCCCACCCTTATGCTAATTTGCTGTTTCTTTGGCATGGGAAAAATAATTCAAACTGAAAAGTAAATAATAAATCCAGTACCTCCTTTCTATTTCCTTTATGGGGACTATGTTTGTTCTTTATGACAGGAATGGCTTTTTATAGACCAAATTTATACTTCTGAATTCAAATTCAGAAGAATGAAAAAGAACATAAAAAGAAAGATTATGCAAGAAAACATGAAATTATATCTTGAAGCCTCAAATATTATATAAGCTTATATTTTAATAGAATGAAGAAATAAAATCAGATAAGACAGGATGCTCCATGTATAACTTATCATCAGGATTTCAACAGTGAAGGTTAAAGTGAGCAGGTAATGTTAACAGCCCAAGAGGAAAAGCTTAGGTCTGCTGGAGATAACAGCTGGACATCAGCTGACAATGTACTACAGCTAAATGGTGAATATCCTACCCAAGTATTTAAACAGGACCATAGTTTGCAAGATGTGTGATATAATCCTCTCCTCAGGACTGGAAAGGCCATAGGGATATATGGGATCCCTGGGAACTGCACATCTAGAAGGAGAGTCTCACAAGGACCTAGGGTAGGTAGTGCAAAGGAGACAAAGAGGATTTCATGGCCAGGATTTCAGAACACATGAAATGGTCTCATTTAGCCAAGAGCTGGGAAGGTTGTATGGACATGTGATGGACCCTTGAGGGTACAACACAAAAGAAGAAGGGGTCCCTGACTGGGGACAGGTTTGGAGCACACCCTCTCCCTAGAGCTGAGAGAGACAAGGAAAAAGCCCCTGCGGCCTGCAGCCTGCTTTTCCTGGGGGAGTTTCTTTGCTGGGCATTTATAACCTGGAATGTGACTGAGAAAGCAGCATGAGAGGGCCCATTGTGCTGTGGTCTGGCAATGGCTGTCCAGGACTGACAGAAAAGCTTGGTCTTCTAACGTACATCTGTCATCCTATGCCTACTTCATCCTCCTGGACCATCCATCACAGATAAGCTCTCTTCTTGACTCAAACATTTGAAATCTTGAGAGCAACTTAAAAATCCCAAGGACCTTGAAAGAATGCGTTTAGGTTGCTTATTTTTGGTTTTCAAGTGTTATAGACAACGTCTGTACTGTTAGCTCAGGGCATATAAGCCTGCTGCAGTCATGTTCCTGCTTGCCTTAGATAGCAAGTTTTCTACTTTTATCTATCATCACAAGACAGTTCATTGGTCCATTTTTTGAAAGGTAATGAGTGCTCACCTGTTTCATGGGGATCTCAAATCTCAAGTTTCACAACTTGAATATTCTCTATCTAAAGTTCCTGGGTACTGTATCCTGCACATTTCATTTAAGTTCTTCCACTGACTTCCATCTGAACTGTACAAACCTTCAACTCAGCGAATAGGACACTCGTGAGTTCAAGTTCATTCTTATTCAGTAAAAGTCCTACTCCACCCTACATCCTGTGCTTGAGAATTTTGTTGGAGATGAAGAAATTTTGAAACTGACACTTTTTCAGAAACAGCCTCCAGCTGCAGAGAAACAAATTGCTTTGTGTGTTGACTGTATTTTTGTCTCACTCATTTAAACTTCAGTTTATTTCTTTGTCTGCCCTTAGGTTTGAACCTTTTAGAGTAGAGATCATGTTCTCTTGAAAGTGCCTTGCACAGAGCTACTAAAGGTGCACAACAGCGCAAATGCAATGGCAGCAGTAGCTTTAATAAAGGCAATGAAAGCACTTTTCATCCTGCTTTAAAGTTGTCTTAGAAATAGAAAAAAATGAGACATTGACCAAATAATGTAAAAGGGCAAGCCATTAATCATATCTTTAAAATTATTGTGGTACTTTAACAAAAACTGGTCTTGAATAAGAAAATTTGAGGGTGTACAATTAGAAAGCAATATGAGACCTCTAAGTAAAGACCCATGTCGAAAGAAACAGGTACGAAATGAGTCAGAAGGATTTAATTTATGCAAATTATCAGGACCAGATTATAGCATCCTAAATTCTAAATGGAAGTACCTAATGAGTTTGTTGAATCCCTGAATTATTTCTGAGTTGTTCTGGTGAGTCAGGAAGGTAATGAGCACTGGGCAAGAGTGTGGGAGTTGTCTATGTTCATCTGTATTTGTGAGATTGAGGCTGCTGTGCTGCTGGTGACTACCAGACAGTGCATATGCCTGTTTCTTTGAAGTTTATTTTCTTTCATTTTCTCATAGACAAGGATAAAGTCAGTGGGGTACACTGGGGCAGGAACTCTTTAAGACAAGAAGCTGGAGCTCTTAAACCCCAAACTTTTGAGGAGCTGTGAGGAAGTTACAGCTGTACTCCTGTAGGACTCCAGAGAGACTGGTAGATATGTAGTGAAGGGTTGCTGACACAGGTTGGCCACTAAGAGTTATGAAAGATCCCTCCTGAGCTCCCCCAAACCAGCATCTTAAATGCCATGCCAATGCCAACAGAGCTTGCTTGTACTGGTTTTGGTGAGACACTGAAAGAGTTTCCCCAGAGAAGCGGTGGATGCCCTGTTCCTGGAAGTGTCCAAGGGTAGGTTGGCTGGGGCTATGAGCAACCTTATCTAGTGGAAGGCATCTCTACCCAGGCAGGGGGCCTGAAGCTAGAGGATGTTTAAGGTCCCTTCCAAAGCAAGCCTTCTATGATTTAATGACTATCATTTCTGAGGCAGTACTTTGCACCTCTTGTTCCTGTGTGCCATCTGCCACCAGCAGAACCATTGTGAGCTACAGGGGACACATGTAACTTGTAACAGGCACAATCTGCTTTTAAACAAAACTTTTTTCAGTAGGTTTTGAGGGCAGAAGCTCTTGGGGACTGCTAATTGTCTTGGTAAAACTCTTCTATGGGCAGGTTAATAAAATAGAGGGCAAAACTCTTCTATCTTCTCCATCACACCCATCAGAGCAGTCACTGTCCCTTTATTTGAAAGAACATGTTCTTTATAGCCAGTCTGTGTTCATGGAGGCTGACTCTATAGTGATATGTTTGTGACTCATTATATAAGTGACGGTGACTAATGTCATTTTTTATGTCATCGAGGGATTAAACACAATCCACTTAATACAAGAAACTTCACTATAAAATTGTATTTGTGATTGCTGCTGATGACAAATCTTGGCTTCTAGTGTCAGACAAATATGAGGGCTTCCTCGAGGCCTGCCCATTTCCTTGAAATACCCAATTAATTAGCATTTTGCCTACAATAAGCAATTCACAAAAGTAAGCCTCAGACAGGCATTAGTCTGTGTTAAATAAATTACTGTTTGTCCTTTGTACCTCACCATGCTATGAAAGTAAATCTGCATGTGCCTCTTCTCGGAACTGTAATCTCAAAACTCTATTAGCGTGAAAGTACCTAAAACCAAGGAGAAATGTAGTTAGAAATGCAGGTGCCAAACACAACAAAACACACCAGCAGTGTCTGAGTGCCATGTCCATTCTGGTATTGATTGGTGTAAAAGGACTGGAACCTTGTGGAGATTTGTTGTTCTTTGGGATTATACAAGTTTATTTATTTCTGAAATAGAAGTGTGTGGTAGAGGGAGATGTTCTCTCACCCAGCTCCTGCCATCCTCCTTTGAACATGGGGAAGAGTCCCAGGGACTTCTGAAAGTTTTTTGAGACTAAAGGACACCATCCTGCTTTTGAACCAACCTTTTGAACCAGCATTGAATTACAAGGGTTGTACAAACAGTTTTTTGGATTCAGAAAACAGTGTGATCCACTCTCTGGACATGATTTCTTGGGAAAACATAGAAAAAGCTTTGTCTAGTCTGTTTCCAGCTACTAGGTCTCAAGAAAGGGAAAGAGTTTTTCCAAAGGTGCACTGGGAGACATGTAGGAGTTGGACACCTCAGGCCACAAGTTAATGGGCTGGATATACAGACTGTATAATATGAGAAATCAGACTAGATCAGACTGTTCTCCCCTTGATCAATATTTTTATTATTTTAAATGAATGAATGAATGAATGAATGAATGAATGAATGAATGAATGAATGAATGAATGAAGGATTGTACATGGTTTGTACATCGTAAATCATTTACTCATCGTAAATCATTTAAGCCAAGACATTAAAAATCTCTCCTTTTTTTGATGAAAGCAAACCCAATATATAAATTGATACTTGCATTTCGGAATCCTCATGCAGTCTATTTTTGCTTGATTAAGCTGTAGCTGATCCATTCTTGGACTTTGTTGCACCAAGGCAGAGGCTGATGATCTGCTGATGCACAGCTACTGAGCGGCCATAATTTCAGCCCACAGATAAGTTTAGCTGCTTTGTTTTCTTCCAACCATCTCTTCAGAGTTCCCCTACCAGAATTTTCCTTCTTCCTCATACTTCATAATTGGTGGTTTCTAAGTTAAAAATTTTTCTTGACAAAATTATTTGGGAGAAACAACCAAGACTGTTGGTTGTCTGCTCTCCTATACCTAATCTTTTACCAGTTCCTGAGTTATCTAAGTGTAAATTAGCTTTAGTACTCCTGCATTCTATGACTCTACCAGTTTTGCTGACAACAAATGGGCCAAAATGCCCTCATCTGCAAGCATGAGGGCATTGCAGATGGTTGGGGTATATATGCCAACCAACAAGTTCAGGAGCACCTTATCTGAGTAAGTAGCTCAAGACTGAATTGATTTGTGGAAATGATGGTTGTCAGAACAAGCTTCTTCTCTTCCCTTCTCAATGAAATGGTGTTTTGCTCCAAATGGCTGAGCAGCCCTCTCAGATTAGGTGCTGCAGTTTATATATTGAGTACTTCTCTTGTTCCTATTTAGTTTTATTTATAACAAATTTAAGAGACTGCATCACTTTATTTTTAAATTCCCCCCAAAATCTGCAGTACTAATTAGAGTATAGTTATCCCAGCTGGTAACCTTTTATCTTTGCTGGATACTTCCATTTACCAGCAAGGAAAAAAAAATAGATTACTGCCGTCACTACCATTACAGCAATCAAATGTTGCAGACTGCCAAACACAATTCCTCCCCCTTCCCCCGATAAAAATCTTTTCTTTCCAAGGGAGTAAATCTTTCCAAAGCACCTTTTCTTTCTGATGTGAATAAGTGGTTTGAAACAGAAGCATACACATGCCTATGTGACGTCTTTTTTTAACATCAGATTTCTGGGCTCCAAGGAAACCAAGCATGCACACAATATACAGAGTGACAGAGGACAAGGTGGGGTGTTTTTATTGCACTACAGTGACACTCTTTTATCTATTCTGGGCTCATGAATACCTTTTTGAGTTGCCTACTGGTGGCAATATCTTCACATTGGTCTAATGCTAGGAACACCATTACACTGCTTTCTGAGGCACCTGAGGCATGTCCTTCCATTTGCCACAGGCCATCATAGGAGGAAGTTCAGAGAGGAAAAGCAGTGTGGACTTTAGGACTTTAGGAAGAGTGGTGAACACTGCAGCAGCCAGCACCCCCCTCTTCAACAAAGAAATTTGTGCTGCCTAAACACTCAGAAAAAAAAGAAATTATAAATCCTGTTTCCAAAATTCCTCCTGAGCAGGCCTGCTGCCATGTCGCAGTCCCAGGACCAAATGGCAGAGGGGATCCCAGGGCACAGGGCTCATAGTGCAGATGGTTGGGGGGTCCCCTCTTCCACAGGATCCAGTGGAAGACCCCCCTCTCCCGAGTCACATCAGCTGCATTCAGTAAGTGCACTGTAAGTGCATTTTATTAGAGCAAGAAGAATACTATGGCTGTGTCTGGGCACAGAGTAGTACAGTATTCACATCTGAGAAAGCTTTTCTGTTGTTGTGTTGCTCTATTTTCTGATCAGGGCGAAGAACAATTCTGAGCTCCTTGAAGATAGTTTCAGAGCCAAAGTTGTTTTCTGTGTAGTTCCACCCATATGAAAATGGAAGAGGTTTTTAACCAAGCAGTGAGCACAGGCAGGTCAGCTGCTCAAAACTCCTCCTGCCAGGAGGCAGCTGCCCAGGCTCTAACAAAAGACTCCTTGCAACTAACACTCCGAGTGATAGAGAAGAACAGAATGAGAATGTAAAACAGGGGTTTTAAAATGAGGAGCCACACTCGAGCTTGGCCCTACAGTACCCCTGCTAAAGGACAGGAGTTCGTTAATGTGCAGTGCATATATCTACCCAGAGGTTACCTTTAACCATGAGCTTGAAGGAAAAAGTTGTAGTGGAAACGGAGAGGAGGAAAAAGCAACACATCTAAAATGTGCAGCATCAGTTGTAAGTATGGCAGGGTAACAAGAGACAAAAAAGGCTGGTTAGCTCTGTCCAAAAGAGCGAAGGGAAATAAAAAGGGCATTTAAGCATCAGGCTTAAGCCTAACAGATATATTCCTGAACTCACCTGGACTAGCAGAGATGCAGCGTAGACAAGCAGGACTGGCGTTCTGGAAGGGTGTGCACTCATCTGTTTCTTCATCTCTTCCTTTGCCCCCACGTTTTTCTGCAGTGGTGTGCTTGCAGATGAGGGCATTTTGGCCCATTTGTTGTCAGCAAAACCATCTGGAGGACTAGATAAAAATCACTGCTAGGCAGTGTTTGGAGCACAGCTGCAGCCCAAACAGCTTGTGCCTGCCCTCCTATTGCATCAGCTCAAAGTCAGTGAAGGCCATGCAGGAGCTGCTCAGGGTGACTCACGGGGAGACCATGAAGAAGCTGCAGCCCTGGGCAGGTTGCTTCCTTGCATGCTGGCAAGGCCATGGTGGACAAGACCTGCAGCTGCTGGAAATTTATCATTCTTAACATGTATTTGGGGAGCAAGGATAAGTCTGGATTGCACTGCAAAAAACCCTTGAGGCTGCTTATCATCAGACCGTGCCACTGAGTGCTAATCAGAGCATCTTCTTTTAAATGTCTTAGTTGGCTATTTTTAGGCTATAAGTAGAGTGAAAAAAATTGCTTTTGGTCAGACAGGAAAAGCACCTCTGAAAAAACAAAGTGGTAGAGAGGGGCATTCTTGGCCCTAGGTTTAGGCTGGCAATCCTTGAAGATTTTCCGATGTGAGCCCCTAAGCAAGTGAGGACGTGTTTTGAAATATACTAAGCCTTGGAGGATAGAGAGGTCTTGAAACATGTTCTATTCATGGGTGCTTTGCTATGGTCTTAAAAGCTATTTACCAAGCAAGATACCACCCACACCTGAAAGTCCCTGCCCATCACATCCTTGGATAGTCCATGTGGCCTCACAACTCCAACAACTCCATCTCCCTTGTTCAATTTCTCACTTCCTCTATTCAGGGAATGATAAAGACTGGCACAAATGTGACATAAGCACACAGAATTAACTGCTTCAACTAGCAGTTCTTATGAACCCCACCCTCATAAAATGCTTTTTAAATAAAACCAGATGTAATTGTCAGAAATCCCAGGAGATCCAAATGCACCAAGGGCCAGAGTAATGCCAAAGTAGACAAAATGTGATGGCAAAGCCTCCGAGTAATCTCTGTGTAGAGGGCTAGACTAGCTGACCTCTTTAGGAGAAGCAGTTTGGGTTTCTTTTTTTGCGAGTGAAGTACAGAAAGTTGAGCCCATTTGAAAACACTTAGAGTGATTCTCTTTTCTAGGTGACTGACACCTATAAAACAATTCAGGAATTTACTGGCATTTAGACCACACAGCATCAACAATAGGCTGATGTGGTTTCTGCCCACAGTGCTATTTAGTGAGGAGACACTGGCTTTCTGTACGCTTCTGGAACAGTCAGCATGAATACAACCCCTATGGAGAACACATTACTGTCCCAGAATGAATGGTTGGGTTCAAATTGTCTTTGTCTGAAAGCGGCCTTGATATCCAGGAAATTAGGGTCCTTGGCTGCTCCTGTGGCAGAAACAGTCAAGCCCACATTGTGCTGATAAGCAGTATCAGTTGCTATGTCAGAACATGCCAAAGCAGCACTTTTTGCTAGATGGCTGCATTGCACGGGAGGGCTGAGCCCAGCTCCTGTGCCTCAGCCCCTTCAGAGACTGTCCCCACTGCTGGGCCTGCAACAGGGCTTTATGAATTTCTGGGAAAAGAGCATCACAAAACAGCCACTCCTGCTGGGTCCGAGACCTTCACACTTCTGCTCAGACTGGGATCGACTTCCTCCCATAAGCAACAAGTGTTAGGATGAGAAGAAATGGCTCCAAGTTGTGCCAGGGAAGGTTGGGATTGGCAATTAGGAAAAATTCTTTCATGGAAAGGGTGGTTAAGCACTGGCATAGGCTTCCCAGGGAAGAAAGTGGTTGAGGCCCAGTCCCTAAAGGTATTTAAATGACGTGTAGATGTGCCACTTAGGGACATGGTTTATTGGTGGACTAGGCACTGCTGGGTTTACGGTTTATGATCTTAAAGGTCTTTTTCAACCTAAAAATTTCTCTGATTCTATGCACATTTTCCTGGAGTGGGAGGAACTGTTCTCACATTAAGTTCACGCAAATCTTTAATGGATCTTGCTGATGCTGAGGAGACACTTGCTGCTTCATCATTTTGAACACCCCAGGCATTTTAATTTTTCAATTCTGACACCAGACAAGTCAGAAAATCCAACACGGCATCTATGACCCAAACCAGGACAGCCTGGCTGTCACTGTGATTAAATGCAGTGAAGGATCTGATTCTATATTTGGAAAAGACTTTTCAGTCTAAAACATGAGATAGCCAAGACTTTGCTTTTGATACATTTTAAATAAGAAATCAATCCTAATAAATAGTTTTTGTGACTTCCTACTTCAAAGTAACATTTGTAAAGAGAGAAAGTCTATCCACCAATGCACAATTCATATTTGGACCCATAGCACTAAAGTCAACTTGACAGGAAAATCACTACTATAGGTGTCTCAGGCAACCAGGACTTTCAGGGACTGAACTTAGCAAGGTAAAAACTCTCTGCTGCCAAGATCTTTTGTACAGCAAGTTTTGAAAGTTTAGCCTAATAATTAAAAGGCAATACTCCATCCAGAGTGTTGTTAATGTCTTATCTGTAGAAGAAAACACATGCTAGGGAAAAAAATTCCAATCATATTTGTTAATTTAATAGATTTCTGCAGTTCGTCAGGAAACTCCTGGTACTGTGTTTTCCCCAGCTCAGTGCAGCATTGCTGGGAAGGTGGACAGCAGCACCTCTGCAAAAAGTAACATGTCTCTGCATATGCAAATCAACCCCTCAGTAGCAGTTCTACAGTCCCATGCCCCATTTCTCTTCTGTCTTTGATATGGGTTGGGTTGCTGCCATCATTCTAAATGTTACCCTTATACTAAGCTATATAAATATGTATAATTTTAACAACAAATTGCAACATTTATTTATTCAACTTATGGAAGCAATAGTTTGATTGACACGTAGGGTATTTTGGAACCTGATGTTTACAAGTTAAGGGCAATCACTGAAAAAGAGAAGTGTTTATCCTTAAATAAAAGCAAAGTCTGTTCAGACACGGGTTTCTTGTACTATTAGCTGTTCTAGAACCATAAAAATTTATGCTCTTCCTTATTACTGCCTGTATTAAATATATTACTAAAATATTTATTGTGTCTTAGTTACAGTGTCACCATTAAGGTAGTCCATATAAAAGCATCACCTGCAAAAATATAAAAAGTCTGTGTAAAAGCATTACCGCCATTACCACAGCTTAACTGAAGTGTTAACTTGTTGCCCAAGGTAGAAAATTCAATCTCGCTGCTCTATATTTAGAAAAATAGAATTCAAGCTACTTCAATCTTGGTTTCTTCTCAGCTTTTGCTATTAATTGGAACAAAATTAAAAACTGATGCTTTGAACCAGATTTCAAGGAAATATATTTTTCAACTTCCTGTGGTTTGGGGATACTTTTGATAGTGTTCCAGCCAGGAATCCACAATATCTTTTACCTATGCATCTGCTCTCATAACTGCAAACTACAGAAATAATTTCCTAACTTCCACATCTTCATTTTACAAAATCATTTAATTTGTATGTGTTTCTGTACTGTCAAGTATTGTATATTCTTCTTCATTATACCCTCATATCTTTCCTATTTTGTCCTTCATCATGTACACTAGAGTCTCACAAGCTACATATTTAATTCTCTTCATGTAATTGGTTTCTCATTCACTGTAAATATGGACTTACTTGTTCACCCAGAATCAATTCTCACCCAATTGATAGGAGATTAACCAATGTTAAATGTTTGTTTCACCATTGTAAGAGACATTTGTGAACTGATTTCTTACTACAATTGTTTAAGTTGTGGAAATTATTTTAAATGACACTTAGGGGGCTCTCCAGAATTTTCAGTATAAACGTTAATGATTGTTTACCCATCTTAGGTAGAGGTTAAGCAGAGAGCAAGAAGTTTTATTTCTTGCTAAGGTTCCCTGAAGAAGAAGGGGCATAAAGAAGGCTAAACCACAGGATTTTAAAATGGTATGTTATTGATATGACAGAGGTAAGAGTTGTAAGACTATGAGCAACAGTGCCCACCAAAATCATCTGTCCTTGAGCCCACGGGCATGTACACAGGTGAATATTTCCATGCACATAGATGCTGTTGCCCAAATCTCCCTCACACAGCCTGCTGCAATACAGCTTCTGCATCACAACAAACGAGGAGCACACTGGGACTACCAGATTGGTGCATGTATTTTTGGCATATTGACCTTCCGTAGTTTGCTTTGTTTTGCTGCTGTTTTTTGAGGGGGGCATGGTGTTGTGGGGCAACTCACACACTCACACAGAGTGCAGTGGCACATTTTACACAGTAAAGCTGAATGGTTCATCCCATTGTTACATGGAAAGGAAAGATGTTGTGCATTGCTGGAATGCAGCCAGGTTTCAAGTCAAGATTAGCATCCTGGGAACAGCAAACATTGGCAGCTGCTTACTTCTGAACCCAGTAGCTCTGTGCAAAGCTGGCAGTATGCTCTCAGGCTCTGCTGACACCACTGAACAAGGCAGACAGGGGCCCATCTACAACAGGACATGAGTGCAATGTGTGCATCCCCTCCCTGTTCCTGAAGGGGATCATCCACCAGATCTGTGATAGGGGATAATGCTGTGATGGAAACATCTGCCCTGATTCTTTTTGTGCAGGAGGGATGCTGACCCGGTTTGTGCAGAGGCATCATTCTGTTTCCCAAGTCTGGCAGGACACAGGCTAAGCAAATGGTGGAAATGGCAGAAGTGAAAACTCTATTTTGTGAGGTATTGGATTAATATCCCTGGTATAACCCTCAGAGCAATGGAGAGCCATAAGAGCTAGCTAGTAGGCTGTCTATCGTAAAAGTGAATCCTAAGTTTGGATTCTAAGCTGCATAAAGCAAAGACTTTAAGTAGTGGTTTTATTTAGAGCAAGAAAAAAATATCTGCAGATAAGTGATCCTTGTCAAATTAAATGAGCCTTAGGAAAACCCTATGTATTACACTCTCTCCTGTGTAAAATAATCAGCCTGTCTTATCAAATGCACTTAACTTCAATTTTGTCAGCCCAGACTGGAGGCAGGTTTTCTGAAAATTTTATGTTTATGAATTACTGACTCTCTTGGCTGAACACTGATTGTACAAGTGCAGGTTTTCGACACCACCAAGCTGTGTGGTGCAGTTGACACGCTGGAGATAAGGAATGCCATCCAGAGGCATTCAGTCTTGGGACGTGGGTCTGTGGGAACTTCATGAAGTTCCACAAGGCGAAGTGCAAGGTCCTGCACCTCTGCTGGGGCAATCTCAAGAACACAGGTTGGGGAATGCAGACCAAGAGCAGTCCTGAAGACAGAGTTGGGACTTGTGTTTGATGAGAAACTCAATGTCTTGGCATTGTGAGCGTGCAGCCCAGAAAGCCAAACATGTCCTGGGCTGCCTGAAGAGCAGTGTGCGACTAGCAGGTCAGAGGATGTGATTCTGCCCCTCTTCTCCCCTCTCATGAGACCCCACCCACAGTGCTGCATCCAGCACTGGGGCTCCCAACACAAGAAAGACATGGACCTGTTGCAATGAATGAAGAAGAGGGTCACAAAGAGACTATCAGGGGTCCCGTGCAGACAGGATGAGGGAATTGAGGTTGTTCAACCTGGAGAAGAGAAGGCTATGTGAAGACTTTAAAGCAGCCTTTCAATAAATAAAGAGGGCCTGAAAGAAGGCTGGAGAGGGACTTTTTACAAAGGCATGTGGTGGCAGAACAAGAGGGACTGGCTTTCAACTCAATGAATGTGGGTTTAAATTAGATATGAAGAAGAAATTCTTTGCTGAGAGGGTGGTGAGGCACTGTACCTTATTGCCCAGAGAAATTGTGGATGCTCCATCCCTGGAAGAGTTCAAGGCCAGGCTGGATTGGATTTTGGGCAACCTGATCAAGTGACTGGTGTCCCTGTCCATGGCAGGAGGGTTGGAAACAGGTGATCTTTAAGGTGCCTTCCAAACCAAGCCATTCTAATTTTAGGATTTGCCAAACTTACATAAAGGTTATATAATTCGTGGAGTTGGTGAACAATCAGGCAGGATATCAATGACATATCAGCAAAGGGAAAAACTCCCATGCATTGTGGATAAAGACCACCATCTTTTAAGACAAGAATCTTTGCTGTGACAAGAAGGACACCAAAAAACTTCAGTAATAGCTGTAAGGAAAAAAATAAAGGACACAAAATACTAAGAAAACCACCTTGATTTAGATTGCTTTGAAGATAGTCCACCTGTCTTTTAATCAGCAAAGGCCAGGTCTGAAGTCAGGGCTGGATGTACAGGGAAGCAAGGGATGAGCAGGGCCCTTTTCTGACCTCCAGGCATTTGTTCTCCACAGGAACCTAAGGACAAGCAGGGAAATTGTGTGAGACTGATGGACATAAGAAGCTTCCATCAAAACTATTGGGACTGACACAGCCTGAGCCAGCAAACATCAGGGAGAAAGAGGAGAAGCTACTTGTTAAAAACCAGAACGACTCATATGAAAGTCTATACAGGAGGAGATTCACATGAGGTTTTTCAGAACCAGGGAACACATTATCTTTCACTCAAAAACTCTGAATGCAATGAAAATTATCCTGTTTTCTTGACTTATCTGCACTTTCCTCTGCAGCAGAGTGAAGCTTTCAGTGAGAAAAAGCAAAACCCAATTTATAAAATGACAACCATTTTGAAGCATTATTGCCTTTAGAAAAGGCTTTCACCTATTAAGCTTTATGCCTTACAAAGCCTGATGTTTGTATTGAAAAAGTCATCGAATCCATAAATATGCATCACATGCAATACTTGTTATAAATCTCAGGTCAAAAACTGAAGAAAATAAGTGGCCAGGCAGCATCTTTCTAGACTATTTTTGAACATAATTTAGATGCTGTAAGTAGTCTATTTTCAAAAATGCATTTTATTGCAAACCCACTAGTATATAATTCTACTAATCAAATAGCAGAACAAACGTTATAAATATTCATCATCATGGCAAAAAGATAAAATTTACAACCAGTTTTAGCCTATGTGAAATTTAAACTGTTCCACTAATTCATAGAATTAGGCTCTTACGTTTTCGAAACAGATTTCAGAAACATCACAAGAGAACTTGTGCATTCATCCATGTAGGAAAGAGAAAGGAAAATCATCTTTATGTATGTGACAGCGCTGTTTTCTGGGTGGCTGGTGCCTGTTGTGCTTGGAAATAGTTGCCTAGCCAATTCAGAGCTACTCTGGAGCCCTGCATGCATGCATTGCTCCATTAATATGTCTAGATTGCTCTAAATTTTGGTTACAGTCCACTGATAATACTAAATTGCTCTTTTGCAAAATAGCAAGATATTCTCTGAACAGGCAGCAGCATAGACAACTCTGACTCAGAGTATCATTGGAAAATATTGAGTAATTTATGTCTACTTATTTGCTTCAAATCTGATTGAAGTTGATAGCAAAACCTCTTGACCCTGATTACAATGGAAACACAGATGGAGAGGTTTTTAGCCTGTGTCTCCAGTCTGGTCAGCACAAAGGGGATGAGGTGACTAGATACTTACAGGAGCCACAGCATTTATCTCTGCCTCCCCAAGTGTGTGGACAGGTGGCTTTGCAAAGCTTTGGATGAGCTTTTTCTCCCCAAAAAATATTGTCCAAATCCCACAGGCACTTAAAAGAAGACACAGACAAAAGGGAGTTGTCGCTGATTCACATAGTAGGAAAATCCACATAATGTAAATTTGAAAACTAGATACTGTGCTATCAAAGACTATAATTTAAAACATTATTAAATTCATTGATGTGACTTTTTCAGTAGAAAATTGCAGTCTGGTTTATATCAGATTAGAAATTTAATACATCTGCTGTTAAGTATCTAGAAAGCATTGCGTAACTTTCATCCATGAAGAACAGAGCCGGAGTAAAAGCACTAGAAGATGAAGGGAAACCTGCGACAGGGGTGTTGCATGGCAACTGAAAGCTTGGCTCTGCCAGTCAGTGGCTGTTCTTTGTACTTTAAACTCTATGGTAGGGAAATTAGTCATTAAAGTGAATCTCAGATGGATGACTCTTAATTTCTGAAATACAGCTGAAGCTCTGCTGTACACAAAAGCTTGCTTATGAAAACATCTCGTTTTGAACACAAGTGCGCTTTGTGAAGAGTTGGAGATTAAAAAAAAAAGGAAAAAAGAAAAAGCCTGGTGCACCTTAATCAGAGAAGGCCCATTGCTCTTTTTCCCTAACTTCAAATGATTCAACATGCATCCTGGTTTAGACCTCACACAGCATTCAATCTGTCCTTAATTTTAGAGACACAATACTTTTTCTGTTTGGAAAACAACATACACCAAAAAAAAACCTGCTTGGCCCTGAAATTATATTTTCTCTTTTTATTATTTGCCCCCCACTTGTTTCAGCAATCAGCAAATCCCATAGAAGATAAAGGATTAGTTACATATGTATTTGCTCAGTTTTTCCACAAAAGTTGCACAGACGGAACAAGGGTTGCTTGTAAACATCTTAACCAGTGGGTGATCTGTTTTTCACAAAAGGCATAGAGAAGCAAGAGAGAAAGGTCTTTAAAATTACTGGCTACTTACTTCTTCTTGTACTAACTACCAAAATCAGAGAGCCACTTTTATTTTCTATATACTGCCCTGGCTGAGGGCCATGGATGCAGGAGGGCTGGGACTTGCTAGGCTGGGAAGGTTCTCCTGTGCCAGGTCTATGGGTGGATGTGCTTCTCCTGCACAGGGGGAATTTTGGCAAATCTCCACTGGGAGGAAATCACGTGGCAGTGGCTGGACCTTAGTTCCTTTTCTAGGGTCTGAAAATGTTCCTCATACAACAGTGAAGACTACTAAAAGGAAGACTGAGGCTTAGTCATTACTGGGCAGAAGACAGGGTCAGTTGTGTTGTTTCTCGGGCTTTGATCTGCGTTTCATGTTGTTTGCTGATTGATTTCTGTGCTGAACTTTCTTAGTCTTGCAATTTGTGAAAACTATATTTATTTTTTTTGGACACAACACATATCCAGAGGTAAACCTGTGTGTACCTGGAGAACAAAGGAGGAGATAGTGAGCAGCATCACAGACACTACACAGATGCTGTTGCAGAGATGTGGTCTTCTATATTTTATTTACAAAAGATTTAATTTTCTGAATTTCCAAAACTGAAGTTGCTAAAAATGAAGCAGCATGCTCAGAGAGAGGCTGGGTGTGGAGTGTTTTGCTGAGGGTAGGCGGGGAGGTGGTGGCAGAGACCTCAGAAGAGCCTGGAAGGTTAAGGTGTGAATATAGTGAAACAGACTAAGAAAGAAATGTAAAAGGCTTAAATTTGATTTGCTGATTAAGCCATTTGTAAGTTGAAATGTTTATAAATGTTCACACTGTATCATCTTAAACTTCAAAAGTGTCAGACCTGTGGCCGCCTTTTCAGTTTATTTCCTAACACCCTCTAAAACTTCACATTTCTCAGAGAAATTACTCTTCTCTCAGAAATCTCTGATTTGAAAACTTTACATGTGCTGTGGAAAGAGAGAGCATGGGTCCCTGTCAGGGTTTCACTGACATTCTTGCCATTAGAAAGCCATGCATTTGTGTAAAATGCTGGAAGGCAAGTGTTTGCACAAAGGGTGAGTTGTAAGAGTGCTGCATGTCCTTCAATTCAGAAAGCTGAGGAATTAAGGCCAACACTGCTGGGGCTACTCTAGTATCTGTGGCTGGGTCAGTGGGGCTTGAGCACTGAAATAACTGAGATACCTTTGAAACTCCTTCCTTAGGATGCTTAGATATGAGTGTAGAACACCAGCTTGGTTTGGATCTTGACTACCTTTCTGAAATAAGATTATCTGCATTCATTAGGTACATTGGTATCAGTGCAAGCAGGTTTTGTTTCCTGGCACTTTATAATGAAACCGTATTCTTAATGAGTTTTTGCCACTAAAAGTTGTTACAAAATAAAATAGTCTCTGTTTTATAAATAAATTCACATGTTTAACTTTAATTCCAAATGCAGTTTCACTAAACTCAGAGACCATGTTCTCCAGGTAAAGGGATGCATATTTTACAAAATGTGCCATTGCCTGTGGCTGTTTTCTCATATTAAGACCTAATTTACAATTGTCCTGTTTTAAATTATTTCAGATTTATTTTTTAATTAAATAAAAAAAGTTTCTTTTACAAATTTGAAACAGCGTAAGTTTGATTTTAATCACAAATTTGATTTTAAGTAAGTCATTCCAGCTGGTCATTTGTCAAAAGCTGAGTGGAAATCTTTCATGTGATTTTTATTTTGGACAGCTTCTCATGGATTTAAAAGGCATGTATTTCCCTGAGCAGAATTTCCTACAGATTTGTGTCCCATCTTGTTTAAGCTATCCCTCTGCCATATTCCAGCTGTCCCTCATGTCTCCTACAGTGCTTCTGCTTCGTAAGCACAAGCAAACACTGTCACCAGCCAGGAGCAGTGTTCCTGTGGCTTGAGTTTCCAGCAGCTGCCAGGTAATAAATAATATGTGAATTTGGTCTGCTTTTCTAACAGTGAGAGCACTAAGCTAGGTTCCTGTGTTGCCTGGCCGTGAGCATCCTCAGAACCTGTAGGAACTCAGCTATCTTCAGCTGCTGCACATTCAGATGAAAAGCCACATTGGTTCAAGAAGTGTTAGGAAAAGCTGGCAGACATATAATGTGAGTGTCTCAAACTCACTTTCTTAAAAAAGGAAGATAATAGGGAGTAGTAACTGTAGTAAACAAGAGGACGGAAAAAGGTCACACATTATAGCTTGTGCTGTCATCAAATTTACCTAAAAAGAGGAGAAGTATGGGGTGATAGGTGGAAAATCAAGTAAAATTGAAGGACTGAAGATATGGTGGAAAGGAGTAGGGGCAGCTGAAAGGATTCATGCTGATGATAACAAATATATAAGGGGAAAGGAAAAAGTCCTCCACCTTGAGAGGAGTATGTTGGAGAGGTTTGGTTGATCCTCCTTTCCCTCTGGGGCTTCATCTTGTTGAAATTCAAAGAAGCCTTCCAGGTCTCCCTGAGCACAGAGGCAAGTTGTGCATGTGATATAGGCAGAGAAATAGGGTGGTTGTCATCCTCTGGGCAAGGCTGCTTTGTGGATACCTATAAGCTTCCCAATCATACCATTTGGTTTACCCTTCCACCTCTCCCCCTCCAAAATAAACAACCCACTCCTGTTTACTCTTTCCTCATCATCCCTGGGTTTGGTGATTTTAGTAACTCTGGGTTTTTTCAGTAACCTTGGTAAGTCTAGGAGTCTTCTCTATTCCCACTGTCCTCTGACATTCTTCATCCAAGAAGATTTCCCAACATATTCCTTTCCCCATGTGTGATATCTCTCAGTACCTTGGGTGGTTTTATTAGTTCAACTCCAGGTTGGAATTGTCCAACCAATTTTTTTTTTCCTTCCATTGCTCTCAGCAGCTGGTAGTTTCTCATTTTGCTGTCATACTGCCATATTGCTGGAGCCTGTGGTGTACAGGAGCGGGATGCAAATGCTGCAATCTGCTGCTGGAAGAGGAACTATGGAGAAGAGGGAACCCACCTTCTCTGAGAGATGCACAGCAAAGCATAAACAGGAAACAGTAATGAGCTGCACCAGAAGAAATGCTGGTTGGAGACAAGAAAAAATATTGCAAAAAGGATAGTCGAGCATGAAATAGGCTGCAGAGAGCAGTGGTGGATCCTCTCTCCATGGAGGTATTCAGTACTTGAAAGGTACAAGGTCCTTAGGAACCAGAATTAACTTTTAAGTGACTTTTGCTGCCCTTTTCAGCTGGTCAGCTGGCCAGGCTAGTCAGGAGGTCAGAGTTACAAATCCTCCCCGAGATTTGCAATACACAGATTTGTCTGTCTTCTGTAATTAAGATTTGAAAAGCAGTTTTACCTCAGGCAGTATGATAGCAGTCAGTTGTCATGTAGACAAGTGTGCTGTCTAAAAGAGGCATCCATGTAAACAAAGAAACTCTGGCTTTTTACAGACCCTTCAGAATGAGTTTTCATAGCTCCAGTTCTCTATCAGAACACCAAAACCCGATCACTGTCGATGTTCAAAGCAGTTTTTCTTCAGGCACAAGTAGAATAAATATCAAATCTCCCAATGTCCAAAGCATCAAACAGAACCCATGGTCTGAGCCCCGAGGGGCCCCACAACTTGTCACAAATGCCAAGAAGATCAGGCAGGTGAAGGCTTGGGATTCAGCTGGGCAGTGAAGTGGGTGAGTAACAGGCTCAGCAGTGAATGAGAGAGTTGATTAGGGAATGAATCACTTAGAGAGAAAGTTGTGCAATTAAATTGATAAAGTTGGCAGCAAAACAAAAAGCAGAAAGAGAGAATGAATGCAACAATCAATCAATAAAGCAGTGAATCAATTGTCTAGTTAATAAGATAGTTAATTATGCAGAACAGAGCAGGCAAGGCAGTGTACTTGGTCAGTTTGGCTCCAACAAATCCCCCCAGTAGGTTTCAGTCACAGCATCATTTACTTTTGCTAATTTTTGTTAACATAAGCCCCAAAGGTTTGACCTCTGAATTAGTATTCTCCTTCCTGCATCTTTAAGAATGGTAGCTGTTTCTAGGCTGTTATGATTTATTTCTTTGTATTGTTTCAAGAAGGCAAAAATTAGGTTATGATCTGAGAGAACTAGTACTCTACTCCATCTGTAAGAGTAATCCTCACCTATCAGCATAGTCTCATTTCTATTATTTCAGTATTTTATATTATTTTTATTATTTAATTTCTATTTTATATTACTGTGCTCTTTATTGGTCTTTTTTTCACTGTAAACACAAATATTCTAAGCGTTTTCTAAACTAGAATTTACAAGCCTTTCCTCAAAATTGTTTCTATTCTGAAAGTATCCACTTTTAGAACACTTTGTTATGTTGTTGAAAGAGCGATCTCCATTTTCTCCCCATTGTACAACATAGGAACTTGGATAAAAAACTGACAATTCAGTGCCCTTGCATCCTAAAGTGATACAACACAGTGCAATGCAGGAGGCAAAGAACTACATGAAATAGTCACCTTGCTGAAGAAGATAGAGGTGAAGGATTTTCAGACATTGTCTGAAGCTTGGACCACCCTATGTGGGTAAGATTTTCCTCTAGGGTCTGTCTACATTATTTGTCAGGAGTTTTGTGGTACTGCTGTGATCAGCTTTCACACAGAATATCCGTAAGGCTGGGAAGTTCTGGACACAGCCTGGTAACTGTCTCCATGCCTTGGCTGTCAGTGTGACTTGCCCTTCCCTGTTGGAGCTGGACATCAGTAAACCTTGAAGTTGCCTAAACCCCATGAGAACTTTGGGTTTTTTTCTTCTGAAGTTCCCGAGGCCTCCTAAGCTTGCCTCTGTGTCTGTATCTGCCCACCATTAGAAAGAGCTCATCTACTTGATACCTGTCTCACTCCTGAGCCTGAAAGAGATCTATAATTCAGCTTTCCTCGTCAATCCACAGACATCCTGCTCCCAGCCCAATTGCTCCCTCTGGAATCCAGGTCTGCAGAAAATGCAGTTCAGGTGGCTGCTCTCTTCAGATCAGGAGCCGTGTTGTGATGCCCACCTGCATCCAACAATACTTCAATGTAAATTAGAAATAATCCTGTCAGCAAACTTTTGTGGAAGGATTACGCAGAGTCTGATGTTTTACAAAACAAGTATTCTACTTGAATTTATGACTTTTAATATTCAGTCAGAAATAGTAGTTTCTGGAGCTGATTTTTGATGTGGTTTTGAAGATATTCCTTACTAGTAAATATGGAGGGGTTGAAGATGGGAAGACTGTTTTGTGAAAACACTGCTATTGGCAACTAGATAGTATGTGAATTCAGTCTGGGTTACGAGGGTTGGCTGTTTTCACTGACATAGTTCTCAGGGACATTAGGTGACAAAAGTTTTTGTTCTGAGATGCATGTATGAGACGATCTTTATTTACTGGTGTTTCTGACATGTTGGATGGGGTTTACATTTACTACACGGACCTGATATTGCTCCATCTAGAAAATTTAGGTTCATTTGTCCTTTGCCTTGCTAATACTGCAGACACAGAATAATCTTGTAAAAAAATCCAGCTGTCTCCTGGTTTGTTTATGGGGTAAATATGGTCATCTCTGACTGAAACTTCAGGCACATGTTAACAATCGGGAACCTATTCATTAAGTCTTATTGTCTATCAGCTGTGGACTGAAATAATTTTGGGCAGCTCATCTTGTAGTTTCACTTGAAATTTCCCTTTGTCTTTTTATATAACCTGGTATCATTTTGATGGAAACACCTTATACAGGGGCTGTAACTGTTGTGAGGAAGTTGGAGTAAAATGTGTGACCAAATAATGGTCTCTGCTCCTCTAATTCTTGTAAACTTCATTGACTCCCATGCAAGAGACCTCTTTGCTAAAATGGCAAACAATTTGACATTATTGATTAGGTACTAAGACCTCCATAAAAATTCTGGTGACTGTACTTGAATCCTTACAGCATTGTATGACAGGTTGGAGCCTGCCTACAGCGCACTATCAGATGCTTACACCAGGAACATGCTGGGTAATTGTTTTGTGTTTCCCTCCATGAGCTGATCTACCTAAAGGGAAAAGCGTTTTTATTCCTAGCAGAGAGAGCAGTCATTTTTCTAGCTCAGGAAGTCAGTATTTGGGGGTAGAAGTTTTTGCTGCCATTGAATCCTCCTAGGCATATTTTGAGGACTGAAAGGCTTGTAAGGCTTGCAAATATAGCCAGTAAGCCTGACTTGTCATGCAGAGGAGAAACACTGTGAAGAGGAGCTTGAAGAAAACAACAGATATGCTCTGTGGAACAGCCAAAACATAGACTTTATCTGGGCTATGTACTGACGCCATTGGAAGGCTGTCCTGAAACAGAGACTGGCCAGAGCTAGAGAGTAAAGTAGGTATTTACTGAAAGACCTCTAGGATACAAATTGGGCAGGACAAGAGCCTGGCCAGGGCTACACCCAAGGTGGAATTAGAATGGTCACAAAATGGACAGCCAGTCACGAGGTCTTACACTTTTATAAGTTTTGGTACATTTGCATATTGGGGTTTAATTGTCCAATTACAGCTTCAGGTTGTGAGGTCTCATCTTTCTTGTTTCTCTCTTCAATCCACTGTTTATGCTTTTGGGCCTGAAAGGTGTCCTTGGTCCTCAGCAGGAAAAGGATTTGTTTTGTCTCCCTGCTCTGTGAAGAGAGCTTACTAACACTTAATATGAAGCTCAGAACTACACCTCTAGGCATCACAGAATCTGAAAAACATGAGAGCTAAAACTTAAGGCTTCAGTACAATAACCTCTTCAGTCACTGTCCCTTTTTAGAAGCACATAACAACATGCAGAAATATAAAATAGTGCAGAAGCACTCTAGGAGCTTAATTAGAACATGGCTTATTACAGTGGAGTGTCAGTCTATAAAGAACTGCTTGGTAATATCAGCTTCCTGTTAATCCCATAACAATCAGATAATGGTGAAATGTTGATTTATTCACTGATTTACTCTTAGCTAGATTGAAATAATGGAGTAAAATGAGCCCATTTAGACTGGTCCTTAAATTGAATGGTCCTAATTGCATTTGAAAGAATAGACCATAATGCATTTGAGTATAGCAATGACCCTGGCTAATCTATGCAATTAGTTAACTATTTTGGAAAGGAGACTACCTTACATGTAGTTTTGTCTTAAAAATTAGAATGTATTTTTCATGTACTCTATGCATGATTCTGTACTTAATTGATTGCCCATGTAAAATCCTCAATTTTACTCCAGTACTAGTCTCTTTCTGTGTAAGTTTGCAATGGAACAGCTCAATTACTGTATTATATTTCCATTTAATTATTCAACTAGAATTCTGAAATTTGCACATATTCATTCTGGGTCACAGAGTTCAGCATGGGAGGGAATTCCAGATTACACATTCCATTAGATATTATCAAAAGGCCATCTGTCTTTCTTACTGGGTTTCAGTCACTGAAGAGCCTGAGGATATTTAGACAGGAAAGGAGAAGTAAGAGAGAAAAGCTCTTGCAGTAAAACTGTAAACTCTTACTAGGGCACTTGCAAATTTCGAATGTTTCTAGAGGGGTAGGAGCTGACTGCAATCTTACAAGAATCTCATGCTCCACTTAATGCTTCTCACCCTCATATTCACCTCATATTTTTGGAGAATCACTATTCAATGTCTCAGCAAAGACTTGGTGATCTCCTGTCTGTTGAAGTTCCTGGCTATACTCCTGGCTACTGAAACAAAACAAATGAAGCGTGTTCAAAACAAAAAGTGCTGGGCATTTAAGCACTGCTTCCAGTCTGTGGATCCTCTCCTTGCCTTCATTCAAAGATGGCCATATTGCCAAACAAGCACCATTTAAAATTAGATGTCCGTGTTAAACTCTTCTGTATTTGCATCATGGTCCGTTTTTGCATACAGCTGGACATTTCCATGTTTTTACTGTGTGCAGCTGCAAATGAGAGTAATTGAGAGCATGAGACTGTGCATCTCAACAACCTGGAGTTGTAAGCACCGGTTCCACCTGCTGGGTGTCCCTGAAGCTAAAAGACACAAACTAGATGGGACTGAACTATTACTGTCTCCCTGCATTTCTGTGTTTAAACGTTAAATTTCTAGGGTTTTCAGAGCTGAATTAGGTTATGGTTATTTTTATGCCTGGCCTCAGATTCATGCCCCACTCTTGTCCTGATACATGCATGAAAGAAGTCCCAGGAACACTCTAATCTTCCAAAGTACAGAGGAATGCTTGATGCCTGTACAATTAACAAGCTTGTAAAATGTGCTCTGTGAGCTTTGTTTGTTGATATTTCTAGATTCTTTCCTAAATAATGCAAATGTTTTCAAGTCATGAGACAACTGTTAAAATAACAGAATCTGACACTCTGCTTAACACTGATGGAGTATTTTAAGAGAATCTCCTGGGAGATGAGCAATAAATGGTTTATCAGACTCTTTGCAGGAAATACTTGGGGAAAAAACTATCAGAAGGGCAGCAAATAGGCCTAGAAAGTTAGTGGCACATGACTACTGCTGGTTTCCTTTCCTGAGTTCATGGAATTAGTGGGGAAAAAGGTGCAAGAATAAAGGCAC
The DNA here is from genome assembly GCA_013401135.1 of Cettia cetti. Lineage (NCBI taxonomy): Eukaryota > Metazoa > Chordata > Aves > Passeriformes > Sylviidae > Cettia > Cettia cetti. Next base: position 27,731 of record VZUI01033510.1, read on the forward strand.
TGGATGCATCCCTCCAGCTGTAGATTAGGCTGACAATTTTTCAGGTTCATCAGATTTTGTCAGTAGAAATATCCAAGGACAAATAAAGACAACAACTTCCAGTGGCTGCAGCACCATCAGCAGTAGAGGAGAAACCTCTGCCCCACAGCAGCCACCTGCCTGATGGACTCACTAGATCCAGTTCAGGGTGTTCTATTCCCTTGCAATCAAGCACTCTTAGGAGAACACGAATGGTGAAAATGGTTGGGTGTCCTCACTTTGAGGATCTTATCACCCAACTGAGTGTCCTGTGAAGTGTGCTGTTTGTCAGGAGCCCAAGTACAAGATGCTCATTGTTAAATCTTGAGTTCTTTGCTGTGAGTTAATATAAAATAATATTAAGATAGTTGCAGCATGGCTAAGGTCATCTGGTCCAATCCTGCCGCTCAAGCAGAGCTAGAGTTGATTGCCCAGCCCATACATCAGCTTGTCTATGAGAAGGTTACCAGACACAGTTCCAAGTGCTTTACTGAAGTCAAGGAAGAAAATACTCACTGTTCTCCCCTCACCTACAAGATGGGCATTTCACCATAGATGGTCATCTAGTTGCCAAGTGTGATGTGCCTTTGAGAATTCATGCCAACTACTGCTCATTTCCTCCTCGGTCTTCATGTGCCTCAAAATGATTTCCAGCATGACTTGTTCCATCACCTTCCCAAGGACTGAGATGGTGCCCACTGACCTGTAGTTTGCTGGGTTCTCCTTTTGCACTTTGTGAAAATAAGAGGGATAACAACAAGGGGACATAGAATGTGTACATAAGATAGATAGTTCCTGGTAGCTGATAAAATTCGTCATATTTAGAAACCACCAGCAGTTTAGGAGTTGTTGGTGGCATAGTCAAGAGCTTCTAGAAAAAGATTGAGGCCCTAGAAAATCAGAAATGGGAAAATTTTGTACTTAATTTCCAAAAGAAAAAGATGGAAGCAGCCAGCTTAACCTCAATTCCTAAAACTGACTGGAAGAACTACTAAAGCTGTTGGGCACCTGGAAGTTATAATAAAGGCAAAATTGGCAAGAACAATTCATGTGAAAATAATCTAATGTCTTCTGACAGGTTTGGCTGATAAGGGAGAATCTGTACCTGTCATTTCTTGACTTTTGTGAAACTATTACATTTGACATCCTCATATGGAAGCTAGAAAACTCAGTTCTGGAAAAAAATGTAGCAAGGAAATGTAAAAAAATGCATTGCTTTAAGAATAGATACAAATAGTTTGCTGTGACAATGGGTATTTATGGCCATCTGAACTACCTCCTCTACAAAAACAGCACTGTCTCAGAACCTACCCTCCTTTCCAGGCTTTCTTTCCCTCTCCAAATGAACATTTCAGTCTCCATATATATATATATATATATATATATATGCTAAGTCACTTGGACTTTTTCTTGGAAAAAGAGCAGGAGATAATTAGGCAATATTGCTGATAGGCAAAATAAAAGATAAGGCAGAAGGGAAGGCTTCTATCAGGTAAGTTTATTGCAATGTGGCTCTGTGGGGCTGGAATGTGAAAGGAGAGTGGAGTCCCAGCTAAAAACATGATCTGAGGAGCCCTGTGGTTCATGTGAGTTGCTCAAGCCTTCTTTGCCCTTTTCCGTTTTCAGCTTGCTTTCCTGCCTCTGAATTCAAGTCTGCACTCACAATATTCACAGAAACCTGAAATTTAGAACAAGATTTAGAGCCATGTCACAGCTTCCCAGTTTGCTAATATCTTTCCCTCTGAATGCTCTCTCCTGCCACTTTTGAAAGTAATATTTATAGAGAGCTTGCTTGTGTGATGAAACCACTGGCTGTCAGGCACATCAGTATCCACTGCACAGAAAAGCAGATGTGAGTTGAATCTTTGGACAATAGTCTTGAAATTTCATAGGGATGGAGCTAAAAATATCTTATCACAGGCCTAGCAGAGCCAAGGGTGAGAAGGTGGAAGGGATTATGATATTTCTAATGGCGCTACTGCATATTTTCAAAGCTTTCCCTTGCAAAAAGAAGAACCTTGTGAATAACATACAGCTGGACAAAGGCTGCTCCAGGAAATTCACACCACACAGCAGTTGGCAAGGGCATGGGTCTGTCCTGCCTTAGCAGGTTCCACGTAGCCATAGAATCGTTAAGGCAGGAAAAGACCTTTAAGATCATCATGTCCAACCATCAACCTCACACCATCACCATGTTCACCATTAAACCATGGCTTCAAAAGCCACGGCCAACGCACAAGTGATATTTTTTTTACACTTCCAAGGATGATGATTCCACCACTTGCATGAGCAGTCAGTTCCAGTGTTTTATAACCCTCCCCATGAAAAGGTTTTTCCTAATAGCCTATCTAAACCTCCTCTGGCCCAACTTGAGGCTGCTTCCTCATGACAGAAATCTTTATCCCAGCTGACCCCATTGCCTGAACTTCCACATCAGGCATAGGCATGGTGGTTTCTCTGTGTGAAAATGGGGAATAATATGAAAAAGCTTGCAGAGCATAAGTGAACAACTTAAGATGGATGATTAGAGTCACTGTACTTTTGAGATGGATTTCCCAAATTGCAGCTTTCTGCAATGAAAGTGGAACTCTTTTTTTGTGTCTTTTTCAGCCTTAAATTTATCACTGTCACTGCCCACATCTGGGTAAAACTTGCACATTTCACTTCCCACGCTAGCCAGCACTGCTCAGTCCCCTAGCCCTTGCTGAGCTGGTCCCCTTTAGTTCAATAATAAATAACAGTGTTTATTGGATCAGGATGTGGCTGGCTGCTGGTAGTGTCATCCAGTTTGTACAAATCTGCCAGAGAAGTGTGGAAGCTGCTGCTAGGAACTCTCCTCATGTAAATTCGTCTGTACTTCCACAGCTGCATGCCAGATAGGGAAGTCTTGTTTGAAACAAAAGTAGATGAGTGAGCCTTACATCTGGCAGTAATGGGAAGAGACAAGAGGCCTCCAAATAGTTTATACCCCTTTGTCTAAAGCAAGAGGTATCCTAATTGTTTATTGCTTGTAAAAGTCCCTTTGTTCTTGATCTCTCAGGTTCTTTGTGGGCGTGTTTGTTTGCTTGTTTTGAGGGTTTTTTTACTGTTTAAATGTTACCAAGGTAAAATTTTCCTCTTGGATTCCCACATGGTGATGTTAGATTCCTGCAGAACTCCCACAAAAGTGGGATTTTGTAGGTGTAGAAGAAAGGATTACAGGCAGCCTCGCCTCTGGTAAGTCACAGTTGTACTAATTACCAAAGAAGAGGACAGCCTTGCCCTGAATGGGTCACAGATGTGACTAATAAAGGTAAGTGTGATAAAAGAGGTGGGTTGGCTGCTCAAGGGAGGATTTTGAAGAAGGAGATACTGAAGGAGGACCTGGAGGAAGGGGACCTGGAGAGGGTAAAGGAGCCCAGAGGAAGATGGAATGATCCAGAGAAACACAAGAAAGAGTTGCTGCTGTAAAAGATCTGCTGTGAGGTCAGTCTGGGTCTGATGGAGCTGGAGCCTGCAGCCATAGTTGAGCTAGGTAAAAGCCTGCGGTCAGAGGTGGCAAGGAAATGCTTACAGTCATATTTCTGCAGTCAAACCCTACAGTGGGAGCCTGCTGTAGTTGGAGTCAGGATAACTGAATTGTAAAAAGGAATCAGCTTTTCACATTGTTCAATGAGAGTCTGGGTCTTGGCTCATTTCTACCCTTAACGAGAGGTCTCCTGTAACAGCATTTGTCCAGCGGACACAGTGATTCCTCTTCTGCTGCAGAGACTGGGAGAGTGCACTGCAGCAAGCATGAGCTATGCAGCAGGAACCCTTAAGCTGCAGATACAGGTTTGAGCTGACAGATATGTATGTCAGATGTTGCAGAAGATGTATAGGCTGCCTGTGGGAATCACTCCTCCAGTGCCTCATGGTCTTTCTTGACCTTCATCATTCTTAAAGGCAGTTTCTTTGCAACTGCTTCTACAGGCTGGACAACTTTTATGGGATGAAGAAAACCAGGTTTTTTTAGGACAAATGTATCTGCAAAGCTTTCTGTGGATTGTTATTGCCTATCTAATGTCAATTAATTACTAATCTGTCTGGAGCTGTAGGTATGTGTGAATAACATATTTAAGCACTGAAATTTGGATGAGCTCTAATTTTAAGCTGGTCTATGCGGACCTGCCACCACCCCAAAATCTTCACCCTCACTGCTCATTTAGGGTCAGGGAGCAGGTCACTGCCCGCACCCTGGCTGCAAACATAACTCAGGTTCTTATGAAGGCTTTAGGAGTTTTTCTGTCCAGCTCCTTTTTGAATACCTAATCCAAGATGAAATATCCAGACTGACCTGGCCTCTGCAGAGATGTGATCAGCAAGGGTGAGGATGACTTTCCTGGGAGGTGCTCCTGAAACCGTCACCAAGGATGGGAAATGTGGGAACATGTTTACCAGAAGGAGCCAGGGGACAGCTGGAGGAATAAAGAGGAGACAGAGAGGAGGAGGGCAAGCAAGAGAAATTTTAGACAGACAAAATTCTGCCCTTTGCTTACCTGAATAGCTCCTGTGGGTGGTTATTTTAACCAGGACCTTCAGGCAACAACTGCCAAGCACAAATCCTTTTTCTTATGTGCTTAATTGAATTGAAAATTAACAATAGACTAGCTCTGGCACTTGACTGGACTTATTTTGCCAGTGTTCAAAAAAGGAAACAGCAGCTTAAGGACAAATAGGTCTCTCAGCTCTTTGATATTTCTCAGAGTCGTGTCACCAGATGGGAGAAATGATGGCACTGTATGGTGTAAAATGTTGAGAAAGCCTTAAAAAAATCACAGGCTTGATACGGATCCAATTATGCTCAGGACTAGGAAGTGTTATTCTAGCATGCTGCAGCAAACTGGAAGCCTGTTTGAGAATGAAGTACCAATGGAAAAAAATCACATTTCCATGATAGCAAGGCAAGCCAGAGAGTGAGAGCGTGCCTGGGAACAGCATGTTATAGGGACTTCATGCCTGCAAGGGTGCTGTGCTAATGACTTCCCAGTGGGTGGAACTGGAGAGGAAGTCTTATCTCCAGACTCCTCAGAGATAGGCACTTGGAAAACACTGGTTCCAAAGCTAATATTTCTGCCTGACTAATGGAAGTGCAGAAGTCAAAGATATGGTATGTGTTATGTCAAAGCTAAACCAGTTTTCACCAAGTGAAATCATAACTGCATTGTCAGGCACAAAACCTCATGAGGAATGCAAGGATAATGACAAAAATAATAGGAAGAGAAATAGAAGGTGGAATCTAAGAAGCCCCCCAACCATCTGAAATCCTAATATATTTACTTTGGTTCTGAGAGAAGTGTTCTCTTGTGGAAGACAGGCGAAGATGTATCATTGGTTGAAGTAAGTCGGAATTGCTTTTTTGAAGCCAGCAAAGCCATATTGATTTACATTACTTGATGGTCTTGGTCTACGTTACTTGAAAATTCATCATTGTAACAAATACTGTAAAACTCTAGGTTTGTCACCAGCAAAGAGCCTTTAGGGATGGCAGAATGGAATCATCTTTCCTGCTTGAACAGCAGGATTACTCAAATGGGAAACAGGCTTGCCCCAGTCTTCCTTCAGGATATGATGCCTCAGCCCTATGAGGTACAGTAGTATGGGCAGCAATCCTGGAAAGCAGATGAGTAGCAAAACCCAGGAATGCCTGGCAGCTGAAAATGTTAAACAGGAAGGAATGGCCAAAAAAAAGAGGCTTGTAAACAGGACAAGTGTATGAGTGTTTTGCTGGCTGTACACTCATGGCCATGGAACTGCATTAATGGATGTCTACCACAGGAGCAGGAAAGGAAGCAGGACAGTCCACAGAGTCTATATGAGGAGCACAGTGAAGCCCTAGACTCGCCTGGAAGAGGAACACTGATTGGAGGTTTAGGCTTTGTAGGAATGGAGAATTGACTAATCCATGGCTTCTTCTTGAAGGTAGCACACCACAGTGCATGGGTTTGGGAATGTTACATGCTGGCCCTAGCAGGGGCTTGCCACACTCAAGAGACCCACAAATTATCAGTGGTCAAGTAAACATGCCCTGTTTCTATTAATAGTGCCTTTCTTTTTGCAAACAGGGTTCAATTATTTCTTTATCTCATTGTCTGAGTTGGGACTGTTAGTGGATGTCATCTTTCTACATTTATATACCACAGGAGCTTGCTTTGTACTGTAGTACAATTATACACAATGGAGGCAGTGCAGAAGCTCAGCAAGCAAAATCATGTAGGAATCCAGACCTTGTCTTTGCCTGTGTTTAACACACACGAGAACCGAAAGCTCATAATCAGCATTATTTGTTATTCAAAACACCTTCCAAGCCACTTCCATCAGCTACGTGGCATTGGGGGGAGGAGAATCTGCTCTTATTTTTTAAGACATTGAGCAGATGGCTCATGTTTTATGAATGGAGAAGATACTATGTGCACCTTTACATATACAAACACATCAACATGCAGTCACATGCCCAAGCTTAAGCTTTGCATGTTTTAGTCCGAAGTATTATTGTATCTTGTGCTTTTTAGTAAGAAATTTGCTTTTGATTTGCTTTGGTCCTTTCTCAAAGTTTGGCAAGCTGTTTTTTCCCCTCTCTTCTCTCCTGGTATTGTGCCAGTAGCAATCTCCTACTATTTACCTAGAAGTATGCCTTCTGAAATATATCTATTTATCCTCTGTCTAAACTCTCCCCCCTCATGTTTCATGTGCCTATAGGATTTAATTTCTGTTTTAAAAGGCAGAGAAGAAATTATAACCTGTGATTTGATCAGGAGACTCTGCAGCAATCTTGACTTTTGATACAGATGACCTTTATTTTCCCACCTGTAAAAATCAGATTCAAAATTTTCTTCTGTTTTGCTGCAAGGCCTGATTTCCCAAGTTTGATTAAGACCTTGGAATGGGAGATAATTGTGAAATGCACAGAGTGGCAAGTTAGCCTGGGCAGTGGAAATATGCTTTAATGGAGCCAGACTGATTGAAGTTTTTGAGGTTGCACAAGTATTTTGAGACAAGGCTGCTGGGATTTGCAGCCAGACTCTTTGCACTAAAGGACTTCTCTGAAAGTGTGGACCATCAGGAGATTATCTGCCCAGCTGGTTGACTACCAGTCTTGAAGAGTGAAAACACATTTCAGTTTGTCTTTAGTGTGACAGCCACCTCACTAAATGCAGGAGCACAATGATATTAAAAGTTATGCACCCCCAAATGTTGAATTCCCATGGGTCATTAATTATACAAACATACAGAGCTCTTCCATACACTTTTTCAAACAATACTGTTATAATACGGATTGTATATTGAAGACTGAAAATGAATCTGGAATCCTTGGAGAGCTTCAGAATGACTCAGCCAGTGTAAAGGATTTGTCACGTTGTCCTGAGGATATGACAGTAATTTATGCTGATATGGGTGTGATGACAGGGAGCCACATCCTGCAGACCCTATTGAGACAATCTGTCCCACATCCCTACTGGCCACATCCCGCCAGAGGACGTCTGCGAGAGAGATAATGATAGTCCCAGCAACTGAATCCACAGCAAGTTGGCACATCCCCAAAACAAATCCAGAGATGCTTCATTTATGCACATTTGTATCAAATTGCTTCTGTGGGTGGAAGAAAGCAGGGGCTTGGACTGTGATCCAAAAGATGTGGGTGTTACCGGCTGCAGGGGCTGTCCGGGATGCCAGTTTCCCTGGGCTGACAGGGTAACCATGTGAGGAAGGCATCTCCTGCTCCTGAGGTCCTTCCAGAGGGACATCCCATGTGGGACTTGGCTGAAATTGTCTGTGTGACTGCTGTGGTCAGCCCTTCCAAAGGCTCAGGCTGGCAGCCTGATCGCATTTTGTCCCTAATTTCCTGGGTCTCAATGTTCTTACCCTTCCACAGAAATATACAAAACACTAGGGAGCTTTTCTCCCCGCCAGCTGACTTTTCAATTTTGCTCTCTTTGTCAGGGCTTCTCCCTGGAGCTCCCCAGCAAGACTGCGGAAACCTCCCACACAATTTATTTAACTGGCTTCCCACCCACTGGTCTCAAAGGCACATGCTGGGCAGTCACTCATGCAGCAGCATGTCCCTGGCCTCAGGTGCCAAACTGAGGGGCTTCACAGTCAGCCCTGAGGGTTCAAAGAACGTCTGATAACCCCCCTCTGCCACTGGGCTGCTCATAACCTCACGCTGCATATATGCATATATACACATACACACACATATATATGTATACTTATTTTTAACATATACATATCCTTTTGTGCATATGTTTGTATATATATACAGTCAGAGTATACAGAACTCATGAAGTTATTCTAAAATACAGTGAGAATGCTTTTTAGCCTAAAATTGTTTTCTTGTCTTAACACTTTGCAGTTTAATTTAGGGTGCAAATTCATCCTGAATGGCTCCGATATGATGGCAGGATGCACTCATCTGTTCACTTTTGAATATGAAAATCCTCAAGGGACATCAATCAAGCTTTCCTAGTGACTACCCACATCTATCCATCCATCCATCTTCCGTATTTTTTGCACATGCTCATGATCCATTAAGTTTGAAAACAGAAAAGTTGCAAACCCAGAGCTATGCAATGGTGTATCAAATAACAGTATGTCTCTATAATTAATAACTGAAGAAATTACACAAAAATAAAGCCAATGGATGTGTGTGTGGAGGTTTTAAACCCATTGTATATAGAAAAAATAGGACAGTGCCAGAAGGAAAGAAAAAATAACCATGAGATGCTCCAGAGTCTTCATTGTGCAGTATGGGTGGAGACAAAGTAGGATTTAGTCCAGGTTTGGTGACGGTACTGATGCTCGTTACCTAGAAAAGTGACATATCTCTTTTTCTGTGCTTTTAATTATAACAGAAGTTCTTTCCTGTATAATTGCCTGAGTCTTGCTCTGTGAGTGAGTTTTCTGCCCTCTCTACTCATCAGCTGGTTTTAAGGAGGGCCTGTTTTCCTGTCTTTCTGTAATTTAGCTCCCTATGTGAGGCTTGAGTAGCCCTGTCAAGAGTCATCCTTCCCCCTGACATAACTCTTGGGGTCACTGAAATACATAAGCTTTCCCACAATCTCTAGAAGCTCTCCCTTGGGAAGTATCATCCTACATATACATGTAAATGTAGTACAGACATATAAAACCTGGGAACGCTGAGAAGGCAACAGCCTCCATGACTTACAGGCACAGGGCGTGTGATTTAAGTGGGAACTTCCCCTGAATGATCACTGCAAGTTTTGTCCCAAGTGTATTACATGCCGTGATTATATACATTAAAGTATTTTGAATTTTAAATACACTCCAGATGCTTTTTCCTGCCCTTTCCTCCCACTCAGCTTGACTTTTCCCCAGCTGATTGATTCTCAGAGTTTATGTTCAAGGATCCAGTATTTTGCTTACTTGCCAGATTAGCTGTTTTCGGCACACCAAAAGCTGCCCAGTATGCCTGGGGAAATGCAATATCATGTGCTGAGAAGCTGCAGTGTATCAGAATGGGGTGAGCAATCAGAGTGAGAGTGTTCAGCTGTACTCAGCACCAGACAAACTCTGAGTTTTGTGAAGTCAGCAGGAGTTTTCCCAACAATTCTAAAAGTACAGAATCAGGCCAGCATTGGGAAGAGCTGACAAATGCAATCTACCAAACAACAGGGAATAATTCCTTCTCCTGTGATTCTGACTTCTTTTCATATTTTCCTTTTGGTGTGTTTCCTAAAACATGGAAATTGTAGGCTGACTTTTGTCCCAGGTCACCTGCCGCATGTACCTCACAATTCTCCGTGTCTTCAACTCTTTAGTGATGGGCAAACACCACAAACATCCAGAAATTCCCCCCTACTATTTTTTATTCTCTGCCTTTGTACTGCAGCTCACACCTTCCCTTCTCCCCAGAGGAGGAAGCAGCATGGTCTTGTTCTATTAGAAGAAAATTCACAAAGACTGCTCTCTAGGCACCAGTTCTATGTGTAGCATGTAAATATGAAAGCAAGGTGCAAACACACCTGGGATACAACCCAAAGAGGAGCAGTAGTCAAGAACAGCCTTGGATACAGAACAAACTGTGATCCCACGAGTCATAGAGTTTTAGTTTTCTTCCCTGGCAGCGGTCAGTGCCAATGAGATCCCAAGTGAGCTTGGGTATCTCTCAGCCCCCTTTAGCCCTGGAAGCTAAAACCTCTGAAGTTTTTGGGATCTGCTTTACACATAGAGGATGGAGGTGAAAAGCAATATGTCAAAATACTCTTGAGGGCATGCAGGGAAATGCTGATATGAGGAAGGAGGAGGTCTGACAGGCAGCTTCCTTTTCAGGGTGATTGCACAAAACCTCTACAGCCTCCACTTTAGTTTGATTCATTCAAATAGTTCTTCCTATATCTAGTTATTTACATATTAAGAGGAATAATATTACTCATATCTGTGATGATCATGATTGCCTAACAGATGTACTAAGATAAAAGAGTATTTTTTCTAATGCTTTAAAGTAAGAACCATATATGTATCCTTAACATTAATCTCATCAGACTGTAGACAACACATATACAGAAAGCATCATCTGTCATGGATAAGAGAGCACAAGAGAGATGGATTTTCCTGCCTTGTCCTGCCTTGCCATGCCTGTCCTGGCCTTTCATCAGTCAGCAGAGACCACTATTATCAGCTCTGTGGCAGCATCGGCCACTGAAATTTTTTTCCAGCTCCTTAAGTGGGGAGGTCTGTTTATTGCTGTACTGGGTCACTTGTGATAGCAAAACTCAAGATCCCTTGAGGTCTGCTCAGAATCTCTTGGCTGGTACCCCATGTCAGCTCACCCCATCTCACCTACAGAGATCACTTGTTTAGCTCCTTCAGCAGAGCTTAGTCACATCCATTTGTCCATTTATATATAGAACTGACATTTAATGCTGTTCATACTTGGTTTTGTGATGTCTACTTTTTTTTCTTTTTCAAGTGTGAAAGAACAGATTTGATTGTTTATGAACCAGAAGAAGCAGCACAAGGACACAGAACGTATGCCATTCATTGGCACAATAGACAAGAGTAAATACAACCTGCAGCGCATAGGTCAAAGGGAATTCCAAAATCCTCATGGGCCACATGCTTTTCCTTGCCACTTTATTGTGGCAGTTTATTGCTGTTTTATTTGTTGCTGTTATTGCAGCAACGTTGTTTATCTACTCTCTCTGACTCAATTCTTTACTAAGGCACAGACAGTACATTCCTCAGCTTTGTCTTCTTTAGTCAAAAATATGATGCTGAACTCCAATTATATTCTTTTATATATATATTCTTTAGACATAGCATTTACAATAGCTTTTTGCTCTTACAGCTAATTCATTTTTCTTGAACTTGTAACTCCTACTGTACACAGTAGTACAGATGATATCTCGTTGCCTAATGCAGTGGTATTAATATTTCTCCATTTCTGCTAAACAAACTAATGTTTAAGGACTGCATTTGCACTTTTCACAGCCTCATCAGACTGGTAGCCTATCATAATCAAGATGATAACTCATACTCTTCTTCCTTTGTCCTTTTGCATAGTCTCTGTGGTTTGCAGCAGAAAATCTTAATTGTGTAGATGTACATTATTCCTGCCTTTCAAGCTTTTACATGTAATTTCATTTCAATTATGGGAGTCTGCAAAATCATTAATTTTTTCATTCACGATATTTAAACCCTTGTAGCTAAATATCTTTAGCACATTTCAATAGCACACTCACTTTGCATCAAATTTATTTGTGCAAACATTAAATAAGATCAGCCCCAAGACGAAAACTTGAAAAACTCCCTCCAGACAACAGCTCTCTTTTCACTACCCTGGTCTTCTGTTCATCTGCTCTCTGCTCCCTTACATTTCCTACCCCAATGCTAATTTGTACTAATGGTTTCCAGTGCAACAAAGTACCATGAGCTTTATAGAATTAATACATATATCTTCTTTGTCTGAAAAATCAATCCCATCAAAAAAAAAAAAAAGGTTCCACATATAAAATACCTTTGATAAACCTGTGGGGTTTTTAATCATATTTTTCATTCTCCTCCATTTTTTGGTATTTCTTACCTTTAAAATCTGTTCTAAAGCACTTATCTGTTAGAGATCATGACAGTTATCCACCAGAGTTACTGAGACCAGAATGACGATCCACGACAGCACAGACTACCTTCACATTTTCTTGGAAAATACATCATGAAAGGCCCCACTTGTTACTCTCTATTCCAATAACACCATCTCTGAGATGGGAAAAAGTACCAAAGATCCTTGCTACTGGCCCTGCAGTTGTACATCCATTTTCTTCCTGGACAATGGGCTTTAGCCCAGGTGCTCTGTCCTTTTTGACCTGAGCACTGAAATTTGCTTTCCTTATCCTTGTTGTGACACCCACTTTAATTGATGGTGCTCCTCTACCTTCTGTTTTTATATCGACCTTCCTACTGAAGATACATTAAGAATGGTCACTGAAGTCTGTGCATGGTGACAACAGTGTCCTTGACTCAAGCTCATGGACTCCTCCTCCAGCTGAACAGATACCATCAGACTCCCCTCAGTAAATTCCCTTTGTGGAACTTGGGTTCCTGGCCCTCCAAGTCACTTTCCTGGAGAGATCACTAACTCCTGTTTTTCCATACTTTAGATATCTTGATAATCTTGCACTGAGTCAGATGTGTTTGTTGTTCTGATAGAAATACTCCAGCCCACAGATAAAGAGCCAAATTTCTCCACAGAGTCAGTCAGATTGCCCTAGGTAGGATCCTTAATGGGCCTCATCTCTTCTCAGATAAGGCGTGTGTTTTCCCCATGTTTATACCTCTGTTCAGAAGCTCCCATACCTCTGTTCAGACAAGGATTAAATATCCAAATATTAGAATTTGCAAAATATTTTTCTACTAAAAAGTAAAATGAACTTTTACCTTTGTTCTTTAGATAATGTGGGTGTTTTTTTGTAAGCACTGTTCCTGTAGATTAATAGATCCCTCAGGATCTTTCAGGATGTCACAGTGAATATGGATGCTTCCACACAGTTGTGCTGCAATAGGTTTATGGGCTCCCTTACTGAGAAGCAACTGTCCAGACCCCTGTGTGTTTTACCACTGGAATGCTCAGAGTCACACACACTTTATCTCCCACCCACACAGCAGAAGGCAATGATAAAATAGAAGTCCTAAAATGTACCTAACTGTGCTTCCTTGTCTTCCACATTTTAATTTCTTTGTTTTGTTGTTGCCTTTTTTTTGCAATTTGTTTTTGTCTTGGATTTCTACAGAGGTCTGTGCATTGTTCCTTTCGGTTACATCAGAACAATATCAAGGTTTGTGGAAGTAAAATTATACCCTACTGACCAAAAAGCTGTCAAGTTTTGACAAATACGTATTCTGGTCCAAGGAGTGAGGATCTGCTCTACCAGAACTGTTGTGTTAAGCTGTGATAGCACATCCTACTCCCTTCACAAGGAAAGCAGGGTCTCTCTCAGCCTGCTGGCAGGGGTGTTGATGTGTATTTGCATTGGCCCTTCTCTTTTGGGGCTGGAGGCAGGAGGGGTTTTGTGACTATAGAAGAAATAGTGGGATACGGAGAAAATACTAAAGCCTATAGATCTATAGTGCCATACAGAGCATTTTTGAGATTTTTCTGCTTTAGAACAGGCCTTGTGCTCACCAGACACCAGACCAGAGTGATTTCTCTGTACCTGAAACTGATCTGTTTTGGACCACTGCCATAAATGCAGAGAATTCAGTAACTGAAAATGCAAAGGCTTCTTCTCTCTACCAACTGTGAGGACACCAAGTGCTAACTCTGCCCTCGCAGCACTTAATATGTTGATTAAGGAATATTTTGGCATCAAGACAGATCTGAAGAAATACAGTAGGCCTATCTAGTTGCAAAACAGGGATAGTATTACAGAGTTCTTGCATTTTAAGCAGAAAATAGCAAGATTTCCTTTCAGATGACATGCAGCTTTTCACTCTAGAGGTAAATATGAGTTAAAGTTGGTGATGAAGAAAAGCAGCAAGGAATATCAAGGTAACCTTTTGTATATAGATGGCATAGTTTATACCAGTGTATACTTAATAAATAATACTGAATAAGTATTCATTTTACCTGCCAGCTTTGCCTTACCCATATTGTCAGAAAATTGCTGCTACGAGAACTTTGCTAATATAGTAATACATTTGTTTATGCAGTTTTTTAGGATTTCTTTTCTGTTTATTTTCTAGATGGGGGAAAAGAACGTTTTTCTCCAGCTTTAGCTTGGAGGAAATTTACTACTGAGATTCCATACAATAATTCTGATTACTCTTTTTTTTTCTTCTTGTGTGACTAAAACTGACTAAATCTTCTTAATAGCATTTTGGTATCTTTTCAAGTTGGAAACCATTCTATTTCTGATTAATTTATGCTGCCACATGAGTCCTAGAGCTATGCAGATAAGCTGAATGTACCACACTACAATATCTGTGTTGTAAACCTAAGGGTATTCATGGGCTTTTCAAGTGAATGCACATTCATACGTGAAGTAGGCAACACATAGTGAATGAGCTACATTATGTGAATGTGCTCAGCAGCTGAAAAATGAACTATGTCATGGATTTCAGCTTCATGGAGTGAGCAGCTGAATCTGTCGGTGACACTGAAAGATTGTTCTTCTGCATGACTCAGATTGATTCGCTGGTCTGACAATTCCCCCTTCTTTGTGAATCCTTTGCACCTGTAGACGCACAGCACTAACAAAGGTCTAATTCTGGCAGTTAGCAAAATCCTGAAGTAAGTGCAGCAATTTTTCTGGTGTCGATGTTCCTTCCAACACTCGTTATATGTTGAAAGATAGCATTAAACTGATGCATTCTTTGAAATCTCAGTTTCAAGGTTTTATGTCAGAAAAAGATATCCATGCTGAGTTCAAAAGAGTCTCAAGAAAATTACAGAAAATGTATGATTCATAGACTGTAACTCTGCAAACTTGAAGCCAAATAGAATGACAATTGTCTTCGCTCTTAGGCCACTTTGTACTGAATTCTTTGCAGGATAAATAAAATCAAGACACTAAATAAATACTATAGATTTCTCAGGAAATCTAAGGTGACATTCCAATGTCAAACCACAGGAAATCCCTACAGACTTTAACCATAGATTTTCTAATCGATAGACCCTCAAATAAACATTAAAACCAAAACCACAAATGGCATTCTCCTTGCTGCTTGGGATATACACTGAGCTGTCAAAATATTAAAGCTGTCTGTACCCACATTGCATATAAAGACAATAATGGCTGTAACAGAGCTAGAAATAAATAAAAAAAAAAAATCTGCAGGAGTCTTGCTTTTGGCTAACCAACTTCTGATGTGATCCCCAGTTTAACTGTAAGTCAAGGTTTCAAAAGAGAAAGGGAAATAAATCATTCCATATGCAAGAAAAACTTGCCCAAGTTTTTATTGCAGTAGAAATGCCAAGACTTAATTTTTAGCAATCATTTTATGAAAATGCCACTGAGAAACCATAAATCTTCAAACAGTTCCTGCACACCACAGAATTATGCAAGAACCTCTTGAAAGCACCTAAAAGTGGGCTACAGGGCCAAAATACAAATTCAGAGGAGATGCTAAAACATATTGCTGGTTGTATGATGATAAATGATGTGTTCAAGGTTCTTGTTTGGGATTGTAGTTCAAACACATGAAAAAGTAGAGAAGTGCTTGATTCAGGGTACAGCAGTCACCTCAGGTAACTGCAGCCTAGCCTGGAAGCCAGGCCGTTGAATTCCTCTCTGTGTGATCAGTGACGCAGCCCAAGACCAAAAATGTCAAATGCAATAACACATGATTCAGAAAAGCTTCAGAAAGGGCCCAGACAAAAAGAGCAGAGAAGATGGAAGAGGCCATGCAAGGACAAAAGAGGAGGCAAGGGAGGTTTTTTCTGACTGCTGACTATTCAGGCAAATCTAATTTTAAGGGCTGTGAGCTTCTTGAAGTATTACAGATTTTTTTTTTTTTTTACAGCAACGTTTTCCTTCAAGCACACAAAGTCATAGAGCAAGAGCATTGGCTAAATCAAATGCATAGAACGGATCGTGCTCTGGATGCCTGTTTAGTTACATCATTAAAGGAGATTTGATTGCAGCAGTGGTGGCAATGCATGTACCTAAAATGTCCCTTCCTTCAAGAGATGTGGTTTTGGAGGTACCAACATTTGAAGCGCCTGTGTCAGCAGGCCAGCACACCGTCCTGGAGAAGCCAGACATGTAGAAAAGGGCACTTCCCTCTGGGAATAACCTTCTCTGGGTAAAACTGACTCCCATTCCTTGGGCAGTGCTATTGTACTATGGGCTGAGAAACAGAGGTGAAATACCTCTTCTCCACTTCCAGAATGGACCCCAAGGCAAACATTGCATTTCTCTCTTCAAACTGCTAAGATTTAGTTTAAAATAGTAATTTTCAGAAGTACAAAGGCATGGAAATAATTGTGGTAGCTTTTAAAGCTGTCTGAAGGACAAGGTTTGCTGCCATTTTTCTCTTTCCTCCCCTAAGTGCCAGTCACCAGGCAGAACCCTTTTATTTCACAGAGGTGTATTTGTACTGTATTGGAAGACACTTTGAACTAAAATTAGTAGGCGTAAAAGCAAGGACATCTCAGTAGGGTCATTTACTTAATAGAAATTGAGGAGTCTTTTCATATCTAAATATCTGTGACCATGGCACTTTTCAATGTCATAATGGAAAGACAAAGTGCTCCACATACTTAAAAAGTTTGCTCTCTGAAAAATCAGAACAGTGCCTACTCAATATGGGACAGTGGGTAATGAAGATGTTAAGGAAGGTTAAGGTGTGAAGGATTAGCACTGGAAGCACAATAAGAGACATCATTAACACAAATTTAAACATTAGTTTAGTGATTCTTAAAAGCAAACTGCAGACCTCCAAAAGGTGGACACACACAGAGGCAGAAGGAAAAGGTTTTGGAAAACTCAGAGGCTCCTGGTAGCAGCTCTGCCCTAAGTAAGGAGAGTAGGTGGGAAGGCATGAACCCAGGAGATGTTCAGCCTTCTGCTCTCCATCCATCTAGACAGAACATGGGAGCAACCTCACTCAGTAGGACCTTTGCTAAGCTCCTGCTTAAATGCTCTGTTACATTGCTCCTGGGCACCAGGCCATCTCTTTCCAACAGTAGCTCACTGAAGTCAGAGCTGTTAAAAAAAAAAAAAAAAAAAAAAAAAAAAAAAAAAAAGGTGAAGAGGACTTCTGAGTCCTGGGACAGCACAGGGTGACAACAGACCTGATAGGAGAAGCTCATGATTGCAAGGGCAGGCACAGCTCAGGGGCACGGTCAGACTGGCAACAGGTTGCCTCATGAGGGATGCCAATGAACACCATGGAAAAAAGGACATCATCAGGTGTCCAGGAACATGGCGAAACTCACAGGAAGATGAAAATGAGGACAGACTTCCTTGTACAAATGATTGCTCAGAAGCCTTTCTCGCAATTTAAATAAAAAGGGCTTCTTGTCTTTTTTTTTCAGTGTTAAATGAGAGGGAAAGAAATGCACAGCAAACAAGGAGAAAGGAAAGGGGAGAACACTCGCTTTCATTAGAACAGAAAAAGAGGAGCAAGAATGACAAGACCATGAAGAAGCAAAACCCCCAGCAGTGTAAGCCAGATACGATAATTTCCACTCTGCCCTGAATTAGGAGCTTTGTAGGATGAATTTTTGTGAAATCAAGCCTGGTTTGCAGTGGAGTAGAAGGGAACAAGGCATCTTAAACCTGACCACATCACCAGGGTGCTCAGCATGTCAGAGGAGCTGCTGTGGCTCCTCTGAACCTCTGCTCCTTCACTCTGCTTCTCCTGCCCTTTTGGCCTGAAATGTTTTGGGGCAGGTCCCCCTGGATTCTGTGTTGGAGCAGGGTGTGGGACATGATAGGCACTTGCATTTCAGGTCCATCTCCTCCTTCCCTCTGGGTGCTGCTGCATTAATGTGAGATGAGATGGGCACGGGCATAGAAGCAGACCTGCAAAAACTGTGAGAGAAAAACTGTGGTAGCCCAACTCATTTAAATGCAGAAGTCTTTAGGTACATTACATATTCAACTTATTGTTGGGTTTATAGTCAGGAGCCAATTTTGCTCTAATGAAAATAAAGGAAAGTGTTGAAGTTCAGAAGCTATGCAAATGGAGATTAATACACATTTTCAAAAGGGTTATTTAACATTTTTACAGCTTTAAAACTATAATGCTTTTTTTGATTTTGGACATTTTCAAGATTATTAACTTTGCTCAGATTTAATACAAGAAATTTATATATGTGAAATGGAAAGACAAGCATGCAAAAAATATTGCAGGAAGTGAATTGCAGAGTGAGCACTGTATATGGATGCTGGAAGACTCCATATATTTAAAGACAATAATTTTGGGGATAATGACGACTGAGTCATCATCACATACTGCATGTCCTTATGTGTCAAAATAAGAGTAACAAATGTAGTCATAATGCAAATCTGTGTGACTGAGTAATGAAGGCTGAAAAAGACCTAATGGCTGGAATAATTATGGCTGGGAGGGTTGCTTGCTATGATAATATGTGGTTTGCCTAATGAGGAATGGGTACAGAAGACTCAAGATATTGCACTGTATATTATAAACCAAAAGACCAAGGGAAGATGGCCAAAGTTGGCATGCAGGCAGACTTCAAAGAGCTTGTGGTGTATGCTCAGTCACAGAGAGGCACGTTAGAGCTAGCAGGGTGACAGGGTATCCCTCTTCCCAGAGAGTTCGCATCTGTGGCTTCTGCAGAGCATGGCCAGCACACTTGATCTGTAGGGAAGTGAAATGGGCCTTGGCACACCATGCTTGAGAAGAGGATGATGGTTGTCACAAGCTGCTGGCGGGACAAAGACAAGTTGTCTTGTTCATGGAAAAGTGAGAAGTGACCCTGGAGCACTGCTGGTGGTGCCTCTGCACTGGGAGAGAGTTTGATGCAAACAACCATTTTCCAGTTCCAAAACACAGATAGGTTTGGAAAGCCAGTACCTCGTTTGCAGGTATTTCAGTGAGAGTTTTGCTGTTAACTTCAGGAGATTAAACATTTCTTCTGCAGATGTTTATGAACAAAAATGGTACAACACTGAGCAATGGCTTAGCTTGAATAACCTAATATGCCAATTGTGAAATAAATTATCTGCCTTAAACTCTTCAGTTAACAGAAGCAATGAACCATGCTCTACCTTCATTGGTAATTTTCCTTATGTAGATAGTAATTTCTCTTTAGATTTCAGTGAAGTCTGTATTTTGGACCTGTAATAAGAGTGTCATGATGATTTAATGATTTTTCTCAGTTGGATTTATTAATAACTTATATATTAGTTATTTCTGAAAGTACTATAATTTAACCAACATGAGAAGCAGAATTTCTCAGTAACAGATTAACACTATCTATTAGTTATCACTTACTGTCAAAACTAACTAGTGAAGAATATTAATGTTTGGGAAAAGCCTGTTCTGTCCACAATGAATATACCCAAGTTTTGCATGCTGTGCAAGTCAAATATGACATTTGAGATAATTTTGAACATTGCTGGACCATTCACAGGGTCAAATAATGGAGCAGGCCACTATCTGCATTGAGTTCCCCTCATTTCTCAAACAGAGCTTAGATTCACAGCTGAGGGCTGTGGCAGAGAGCTGTCATGGGCACCCCCCTGGTTGTGCCCCATGACAGTTTCCTCTGTCTGAGCTATGAATGGATAATCACACAGGAGAGCCTGCGTTTGTGTGTGCTTACACCCAACACCCTTTGGCTGCTGTGTTTACCTCAATGGGGCTGTTAATGAAAATGAAGGTTTGCTGAGCTATCTGCAGCGTTTTGTGCCTAAGAGACAGCATTTTTTTATGGGACATAAATCCAATCAAGATTTTCATACCGTGTGAGGAAGCTGTGCAGTTTGTGGAAAACAAGAGCCTTCCTGAAAGCTACTGTTATGCAAATATCAACACACTCACAGCATACATTAAAGAAGCCCTAGAATTGCAGCTTTTTGGCTTGACACAGGAAATAAAATGAGACCAAAATAGGACAGATTAGTAGGAATTTGAAAGATACAGATTAATAAAAAGAACTTATTGCATGATTTATGTGGAAATTTTATGGTTAACTCACTATAAGTTTTTTTTAAAAGACCTCTTTTTAACTTTCTGTACCAGAACTATGATTCATTCACACACAAAGGTTATAGGAGAGGCACAATTTCTTAGTTCATTCAGGCTTTCCTGTTCAAAGGAGAGAGGCTTTTGTGAGATCTGCTGTTGTTCAGAGAGGGAATTAGTTTTATTAACAGTGTGTCATTCACAGTGTGCCTTACACATATACAGCTTCCTCATTTTTTTTTTTTTTTTCCAGTTTTGAGCACTGGCATAGTTTGGAATTCTCAGTATGAATAAAAACCATTTTCTGCTTTCAATATTCTCACCCCAGGATGGTATTTCCTTCTGACCAAGGACACCGGACTCTCAAAAAAGAGGGAGAGCACAAAAAATCCCCCAACAATGCTGTTCTTGCAGGATGTAAATGTTACCAACTGATTTAAGCACAAAAGTCTCCCTGCCTCATCCTTTCCTGTACCTTTATGTGGTGGGTTTTTTTGTGCTGAACTGGCTCAGGAGCTTTTCCAAAACCTTTTGTTCTCTTTGCTAAAAGCTGCATGGATGGTGCTAGAATTAATTCCCGCGTTTGGGAGAACATCGAGGCCGTTCTCTGCAAAGTGAGCCTTTATTATTCACAAATCCTGGTAGGATCACATGAAGCGTGGGATGTCTCCCTGGGCCCTGGCAAGCAGACACGAGCAGCCACAGCCAGCCTGCCCTGCTCTAGCTCCCAGACAGCTGGAGTGGGAGCTCCAGAGGCCCGTGTCCCCTTGCTGAGGACGCTGCCGTCATGTAACTGCTGCCCAAAATAGGCTGGAAGCAGAATTTAGGTGTCTCAGTTCAAGTAAACAAACAAGCCAGCCCTTCTTGCACCAGGACATGGTTGTATCAGCTCTCACATAAAGGTGACAGAACTCTGTGCTGCATCAAATACGTATCAAGCTTGTTTAGTAATTTGGGGTTTATTCTCAGAAATTACTCACTGTTCACTGCAAGTGACCACCTCTCTAACTGTCTGCACATGGCAGATGACAAGCTTTCTTCAAATTAATTGGAGAAAGAGCATCTGTTCCAGAAGACATTCAATTAATTTTAAAATTTCCAGTACCGTAGAAACCAACAAGCTAAACAAACTCAGACAACTCACATACTTAATGATTTCTGCCATGTTCTCATCTGAAGTTTTCTGTTTTCATCACCTGGGCACAGCCTGCTGTTACATCTTTCTTTGCAGAATAAAGAACATTCAAACTTCTGTTCCTTACATTAGTAATTGCAGACTGATCATATGTCTTCCTTCTGCTTAAGTGAAACTGATGGGGTTCCTGGATTATTTAATAATTTAGCATATTTTTCCTATCACATTCCTTGTCTTTTGGCTTTTTTCCTGAACATATTCTCAGTGTCCTGCTTGACCAAGGTACAAGTAATGGATAGTCCACTGTACCAATAATCATATTTGACGCAGGTGTGATGGATGCATCCTCCTCCTCCTTCTTCTGCTCCTCCTCCTGGAGCCTGTCCTGGTTCTATAGCCTCTGATCAAGGCTTGTTCAGACCTGCTGGTGCAGCGTGGCCTATTGAATAGCAGTGGGCATATTTTAGATGCTGAGGTCTTTTCTGGGATATCTCAATATACCTGCAAGATAGAGTTCTATAAACGCAACCTATGTTCTGCAGTTACAGGTTTCCAATTTCATATTTGGCTGTGTTAAAATGCCCTTGGGTTTCTTCTGTTCAAAGCAGTGCATGATTTTTTTGCTACCTTGAAGTTTCTCTGTTGTGATTTTTTTTTTTGTTTCTCTCACCAAATCACTGATTGGAACATTCAGCAGAAAAAAAAGAGTCAGTAATTAATCTTTGTGGGTCCTCCTTAGAAAGAAATCCACTTCTGAATAATTCCCCATTCACTCCTGCCTTTAGGGAACTGTCAAATGGCTTTTAATCCATACTGCTAAGAGAATAGCATTAATTTTGACACTATTCATGCCCCAATGTAAAGGAGCACATTCCAGGACTGCCATATTTGACCAGAACAAAGTTGAACCTGCAGCTGTATTTGAGTTTTCATGGGTTTCAAATAGCAGACAGCTGGCTGACCATCTCAGGCTGTTCCAGCTTGATATTTTCAAGATTTTTTGAAAAGGAAAGGCAGACCTCTGCAGAGATGTGTTGCCAATGTTTTAAGATAGAGGTCCCATAAAATGCTCCCAGCTCAGTGTTATAAATCTAGAATATCTAAATTAGCCTTTGCAAAAAAACAAACAAACAAACAAAAAACACCAAAAACCAACCCAGCCCCCCCCCCCCCCCCCCCCCCCCCCGAAAAAAAGGGCTGTGGAATCTATTATTATATCTTAACTCTTTATGTGCTTTCCTGTGATGCAAGACAAAGAAGAATGACAAAAAATGCCTTATTAGATGTAATGCACAAAGTTATAGAGTGCTCCTGGTAAATATGCTGAGGATATTTGCAGAGCCCCATTTGTGCACCGGTATATGGGCTTCTGGAGAGAAGAGATGCCAAATGTTTTCGGCAGAGAGGTTTTGCTTTCAGTCTGCCAGATCCTTTGTACACCCTGAGCAATTCCAGCTACAAATTCTCTGCTCTCCGTAAGCAGTCCAGAAACCATCCTTTTCTGGATGGCAGAGAACTATCACAGGGAATTATATGCAGTATACATCCCAAAGCCTCCCCTGGGTTTGAGGTAACACACAAACAGCTCACAGTACTACCTCCTTCTATGAAAATCAGCAGTAAGGAAGAAGTTTCTAGACAGGGCTCTGGCTAGGGCAGCAGGTGATGCCCTGGGTACCCCCCAGGTCTTTCTTTCTCAGCACAGTGGGAAAGCAGCTCTGTAGTGGTTGTTTTTAGTGCTGTCAGTTGAGATCCTTCAATGCATCACTGGGTTAGCCACAACCACAGCCAGGGCAAGGGGAAAGATACTTGGCATGAAAAAAATCCCTCTGGTTCTCACACTTTTCAGTCCATATATATTGTGACTGGGTCTCTATCTGCTAAAATGAGCAAGACACAAACAGGTGGAAGCAGCAGGTAGGTCTGCAAGGCCAGCCTGAAGGTCCTGAACTTAACAGAGTGACTTCAAACTGAGTGGAAGAAGATGTCTCTCTTAGGCTGAGATAGTCTAGCTATCATTGAGAGAGAATTATTCATACCTTGAAGCACAATAATCCATGGATGCTTACATATCAGAAAAGGCCCAGATTTTCACTGAGAATCCAGGATACAGAGACACTGTAAACTTCTTGAAAACAAGTAAACAATACAGGCAAACCCCACAGCATGCAAAATTCAGCACCTAGATCTAGTTGGTTGAAAGGTGAGTAAGCCTTTCCTTCTTCACTCAAATCACACTTAAGATCATCTATCTTCATTCTGTAATTGTAAGACCAGCAACCACTAACCTTGGCGCATCAAAATAATTACATAAGAGGCAAATTCATCCCCTACAAATCTGAGGGAAGCAATGACAGAAGCTTCCTATCAAATGTCCATCTTTCAGGAAAGACAGAGAAATCAAATCCATGAACCAGAATAGCTAAACATGCCTCATTTATCTTGGTCTCTCTAAAAAATATTTTTTTTCTCCTGTAAGAACACTGGTTCATTTGTGAAACAGATTACTATAAAATTGCAGCTAGCAAAAAAAACCCTATTAAAAATTGCCTACTGCTCTCTGATAATGGACACAATTTCTCCTTGCAGCAAGTAAAAAGAAATTTGGCACATCAGTCACTGGTACAATGCTTCTCTGCCACTCCTATCCCACGCACTAGGTGCATGTGTGTCAGTTGTGCTTGCGTCATTGTTAAAAGCCTTAATGACTGACTCATTTTCCCATGGCATGTGGCAAATGTAGGCTGGACTTCTGTGCTCTCTCGGAGCCAGGGAACATGAGGAGGCTGCGGGGAAAGGATGTCTGCAGGGAGGCAGGCACCAGGAAGGCAGCACAATGGTCAAGGTTTGCCCTACCAAGCTCTGTCTCTAGTTTCCCCATCTTGTTTTTGCCACTCTGTGTGGCTTGCTTGTAGCCAAGCATACGCTTCGCAAACTGACCAGCTAATGGAAAACCATGCTGACTCCAGCTAAATGCCTTGACTTCTCCAAGGAAAGTTACCACCTCCCCCTCACACTTCTGTTGGCAAAGGGGGTGGGACAAGCACATCTTCAGGGACTTCAGGAGAACTCTGTGGTTGCCTGGCTCCAGCTGGTTGCACCAACCTAGCTCACCTAAGCCAAAGAAGAGGCAGGAACATGCAGAGGAGAGGTGCCCTCATCTGCAGGACAAACATTGGTCAATGTCACCATTCTCTACTATCTTTTCACATAGAAAGTTGCTTGATTGTTTTGGGGAGTGTAGCATCAGCCATTACGGTGTCCCAAGAGGAGCAATGTCCTATTTTTTGTCCCAGGCTTCCTTTGCATCTTCATCGCTTTTGGAGTTAATAAGTGATAAGACAATTATTCCTTTTGCTCAGATGTCCTTGAAAAATTGGGCAAGTTGGTCCAGAGTAAACATGTCCCAAAGACAACCTCTGATTTGTACAAAATGGGGTACTTCAATGGACAGGCAGCTACAGCGTAAAGTCAGATGGATCAACTGTCTTCATTTTACATGGTTTTGAAATAACAACAGTTGTGTGCAAAAGGTACCAACTTTCTGACTCTTCCATGCATGCATCTGTTGCACACCTGCTGTGACACTGTGGCATGGCTACCTTGCTTTGGTAGCCAGAGAGCAAGGCTTTCCCAAATCTCCATTGTCCTCCATAAGACTGGCATCCCCTGTGGGACTGGCAGCTTCCATGCTGCCATACAGCAGGTGCCATCTGGGCAGTGGCTGGGCTCAGCTTCTCCTCACCTTTCAGTTAACACATCTCAGCCCATGTTCCAAGAAGCTCACTTTCAGAAGGAGGAGACAGACATCCCTGCTTGGTTTCTGGCTTATCTTCTGCAGCAAGCAAGACTAACAATTAGTATCAGTAACGATGCCAGTTAATTAGTGATGGTAGGCTGGAGGACACTGACACCTTTTCCTTGTATGTCCTCCCGAGAACAGATTAATCCCAGGCGGGTCAACCAACTGTGTGGCAGATGGCTGCAACCCTTCCTGCTGCTCACCTTGGCTGGGGCTGATCTGGCTGCTCAGCACTACCCACCTTGGTGTTTAACATAACCTTCCAGGCCATCGCTCAGCCACACAGAATTTGGGGCGAGATGTCAATTTATCAACTTATTTTTTGAGATGTAGATAGCAACCATAAACACTCATGCCACTGCTACATTTTGTCAAAACCCAATCTCCCAAGGAGTGAATTCTTTCAAATGAAATTTCTACACAGTGGAATAGGTCGATTCAAAGTCATTACCTACTAATGCTACTGCAATAACCTATGCACCATTCTGCCTTATGATACTCAAATATGATTTCAAATAAAGTTAATCTAAGACCTCATTCATCTGTACTGATTCCACAATAAAGACACTAAAGGCAGTCTGTGGACACCTAGGATCAACTCCAGGCTTTACAATGGATTTTGCCATGTCACTCTTCTTGCATGTTCATGTTACCTCTAGACTTAGTTGTCTTGTCCTCAAAGTTAGTTGCATCTGCTCCTCCTAAGATGCCAGAGAGGGCAATGACTTCATCTTCCTCAGGTGACCAGACATGAGAAGAAAAATTGCCCTGTGATGACCCTGTAAGAGGTCCCTTTAACTGGTATTTTTCTTTTACCAAGAAATTTTTTCCCTTTACTTCTAAACTGTGCATTCTTGGCAGTGATATATGGGAGGCAGACAAAGGCTTCTGCAGTAGAGTTCTGCGCCTCTAGAGCTACTCTGTGCATCCTTGTGACAGAAGCAAGGATCAAGCTCAGTTTCAAAGTATGCTGTAAAACTGCTGGAGAAATATTAGGTTTGATATGATCTTAACTACAGCTTCTCTCCATACGACTTTTTCACATACTACTCTTTACATGCAGCTGGTTACAGACAAAAACACCTTTCTTTCACTGTCAGCAGTGAAGAACCAGGCTGCTCTAGCTCTGGTACATGTACCACCATGGAGGGGTCAGTGAGCTCAGGGGCAGCTGACCAAAGGCTGGAAATAGTTACACCTTCCTACCTTATCACGTTCAAACATGACTCTTTGAGGAATAGTGATCTCATCCTTCAACTGTTCTGAAACTTCCCAGGTCTAACAAGCTTTAACTACTGCAGCTCCACTTCTCAGAGCAAGAAACCATGAAACTTCTTTTTTATGTGTCTCCAAGAGCAAGGGTTTATTATAATGCAGAACTTTTATATTTCAACTCTCCACCCATCTTTTCCCACAGATGAGGGCTGCATTTCTGTGGGTTTTGTTTCTACATTTTGCTTGTAAAGAGGCTTGAATGCTGGGACACAGGTGGGTGCTGTGGGGGCACAACACTTTCCAGCTGGGATTGGCACATAGATCTCACTGGGCGGTGGGTTTCATGGTTTTAAAGATCCAAAAGGAGGAGAAACCCAGCTAATGAAATGCTAGAGACACAGGCTTAAAATCAGGCACCAGTTATAACTTGCTTGTTAATTCATGTTCTCAGAAGGAAAGTTCTTTTATCTGGATAAGCTATACTTAACTGCTCCACTTCATAGAATAGGGAATTGAGAAGCTCTCCCAGTTGGGGAGGCACCGATCTGGGCTCACCAGCTTTCATGTGCTTCTCATTTGGCTGCTCCAGGTGAGGGCTAAGAGTAATACAAGCATCCAACAAGCTACTTCCCACATGGAAAAGGTGCATCTCTTCCACCAGGCTTGCCTCTTCAAAGGTGCAAACTGCTCAGAGCAGTGAAGTCAAAATGGAATAGGCACTGTAGAAACTTTGCTTTCCTTTGTCTTTGCTCTTCCATGTGCCTAGATTTTCCAGTTTTTAATGACCCCTTGAAAAAGTGGCCCAGCCCTTAGAGATGAAAGCCAGCAGTGTCAATAATCATCCCTGACAGGCAGAGTGGCAGAAAACCAGTCCCTACGGTCTTACCACAGTCATCTGGACATCATGCCCCATGTGGTTGAAGCATCCCCAGGCTATGTGGCCTGCAGCCAGGGAAATAGTGAGTTTGTCTTCCTCAACACGTCTCAGTGCTGATCAAGCCATGGTTCGAGAAACAAACTGAGCAAGCAGCAGAGGAGACAGAACACAAGGAAATGCATAAGAAGCCCTCTGTTGGCTGCAGTGATTAACCAAACATACAAGATGTTTCTGGGATGATAACATTACATAAAATTAGGAGCAGGAGCTTGAGACAGGTTTAAAATTACGAGGAAGAAACTGTAATTTTTCAAACAGAGCTGCTCTGCACCTGTGAGGAAGCTGTGAGAAGTTTGCTGCTTCTGCACTTCGCTCACTTTTGAGTATGGTGAAAGCAGGTATTGCATACTGGGAATTAAGAGCAAGTATTTTTAAGAATGCCTGTTTGAGTCTATCCAACCACTTCTCTCTGTCCCAAGGCCTCCTAATCACCAGGGTTTTTTTTCTCTGGCTGGAAAGCTGATACAGATGAACTACTGCTGCGTGGATAACAGCAGATGTGTTTGCCTCTGAGCTATTGGCAGCCAAATTATGACTTGACCCAAAGTTCCTTAAAAGATCATGCCAAGTTTTGCTCTTACTTACATATGGATGCAAGCACTTGGTTGAAGAAAAATTTAATCAAAGAAGGCAGCAGCAGCACAAAATGTGCCATGTGAGATCAGCTTCAGTTGCTGACAGGAGGAAGAAGCTGTGGGAATCACTGCTTTTACAATATTGTGATTACACCAAATGCAACATTTCATTTTGGATCTATCCCAAATCAAACTATTTCTGAATTCTGAACAAATATAAAGGATTTCCTGAATCAATTTAAATATTTTATTCGACCCCCAAATGTTATTTAAGTGCTTTATTTTCATCTGGGCAAAGGGTTGGTCTTGTGCACACTAGCAATGGGGTGATGGAATGTTCTATTCAGCAGTGTGGTGGAAATAGGAGGAGGATGTAGATATACCAAGGTTCTGACCTGGGGCAAAAGATAAATGAAAGAAGGAAATCTAAGTCACGTCACACCTCAGAAGCATGTCCTGACTGCTGGGAGCACCTCCTCATCCTGTGTAATTTTCTGACTGATGACTGCACAAATTTTCACAATTTTTCTCTCAAGCAGTGAATATTCCTCAGAATTCACATAATTAAGTCTGGCTGAAACAAAATTTTTCCCTGCCAAGGTGTTTTCTCAGGCAAGACCTAATTCAGAATTGATACCAGGTATGTAGCAGAAGCCTGCCTAACTGTGCCATACAGAGGCAATAGAACCTACAAAATGACCCCAGAGGGACAGGATTCGTGCCTTCCCCCAGCCTTTGGACATGATTAGCCATTGTTGGTCCTACAGTGTATTCATCTCAGAGCTGCAGAACCTCTTTGTAACAAAGACAAATGTATATTGTATTTCTCCAGCTAAAAAGAGATGAAGTTAACAATTTATAATGTTGAATTGCAAGTTCAGCCTAGTTTGGTGGTTTGCAGAGTTTAATCCTCTTTATTTAAAGTTTTATTCAGTGTGGCTGCTTCATTCTGAGCAAATTTTTCAATTGACCTCAGAAGATGGGGAATCATTTACAGCCTTTGACAGATTTGATCTCTTATCATTTTTAACTGGGGATTTGGAGATGTAATTATTTTAATGCTTTTTTAATTTGAAAATTAAACTTGCATTTATTTTATGTATAAAAGGACTAATGAGTTCCTCAGAGGGAAAGCCCTGCAATAAAATAGCAGAAATGTACAGGAAGAACATAGCCTCAGAGCTGATTTGGGAGGAACTGTCTTTGAGCCAATTCTAAGATCAAGATTGTTGCCATGTTCATTTTTGGAAGCCTCCTCCATTGATTTTTCATTTGTGTATTCATTAGACTGAAAGCCCACAAAGTGCAGTTGATAATTACCATCAATGGTCTGGTTTGAATTCTTTTCAGACAAAGTTGATAATTCAGCTAAGTATCTGAATGGCTGAGGCTGCTTAATACCAGCCTGCTACGTTGCCTTTCATTTCTTCTCTTGAAGGCCTTTATGAAGCAAAGTGAGGGCACAGGCACAGATTATCCTCAGCTTTTCTTGCTGGTGAGATTCCAGCTTCCCCATTGATGTCTGTCGTATTTTTCCTGCAGGATGTTTGGGTACAACAACCTTGTTTTAACAGAAATTACCAACCTTTTATTTTACAACAATGCTGATTGAAAATACTTGTATCAATCAGTAGATCAAAATGGTCTCTCTTACCTGTGATTTAGGCAAAATTTTGACCATTCATTCTTAAAGAACAGGGATGCAGCAGGTACTGCTCTACTGCGAGGTCTCCCATTCTTTAAAAGATGTAGGAAAATGTAGGGTGACAAGAGGCCTTCCACTACAAAAACAAGATGGAAGATGATACAAAGTTATTTTAATATCACAGCTTGCAGGTTTTTGATGGCTGTTCAAGGCCAGTAATAGCTTCTGCCAAGAGTTACTTTTTTTTTTCACTTTAAGGGTAGGGACATCAAAATGTGTAATAAAGGGTTTAATGAAAAAATGATTTGAACACCACCCAGTCTCCTTTCAGCCCCCGAGACAAGACTTCACAAATAAGGACTGGAAGTGAAAGAGCTTGAACATCCTAAATGCTTCTAGACTCTAACTAGGCTCCCATCTTTCCTCTGCGGTGGTGGCTGCTTTGTGGGAATGGAAGAAATAGTTGCTGAACATGCAGAGCACTGAAGGGTGCTCCTGGCTGAGTCTCCTGATAAGCCTGCTGTTAGTGTGTTCTCCCATGTAATTACCCATATTTAGCATTTTTTAAATGACTAGTTGAAAGTTCCCTGAAATTTAAATAAAATTGGCTTGCTAATGAAAATCAGAAATATGTGAGAACTGTGACCTTGATAAATTTTTCCATTTTAAAATATTTCTGGTACAGTATATTTATGCTTTTTTGCAAGGAGTGCCTGGGAAAGGGTGCTACAAAACTGCCAGGCATCAACAAACAGATAAGTCAACATTTTGATATTTTTGGCTTATGTAGCTCACAACACCCAGAGATCATGAAACACCTCAAACTTCAAACTATTCTTGTTTTGTGGATTAGAAAAGAAAGGGGACAGCGCTCGGTCCTCCAGTAAGATGCTAAAATTTAGTGGAAACCTTTCCTTTGCATTATTTTACCTCACTTTAAATCTGTGTGATTTTTTTCCGCCCCAA
Source organism: Cettia cetti (assembly GCA_013401135.1). Classification (NCBI taxonomy): domain Eukaryota; kingdom Metazoa; phylum Chordata; class Aves; order Passeriformes; family Sylviidae; genus Cettia; species Cettia cetti. The sequence continues at coordinate 58,154 of VZUI01033510.1, forward strand.
ACAATGTGGTAATTTAGGTAGATTTCTGTACTGGCAGTCACAACACAGAAGGTATGGTGAAATTCACGGAACTTCTTTTGTATGAGAGCTGTCGTGCCTGAACACGTCGATTGTTATTTTTAATACCTCAGCTCCGAGAGAGCTCTCGCCGAAAGACAACTCCTGCAGCATGCTCAGCACCCACGCTCCCTACCCTGGCTCCAGGTGCTGGGGGAGCTGGTGCTGATGGAGGTGAGGGTGCTGCAGCAGCCAGTCTCAGGTCACCTGCAGATCCCTGTGGTTCCCTACTGTTGTGCCAGCCCTAGTGCTGCTGCTGCAGGAACAGGCTGGAGTAGGGGGATGGATAGAGTTTGGGATGGTCTGCCAGAGCAGATTACACTGGGGTCTCTCACAGCAGGTTAAATGAAAGCATGCCTTTTGATTTACGGTACTGTCCATGTTTCTAATATAGAGAGTTTCAGACTTGTGTTGAGGGGCACATTGCAATCAGATTCTTATTTAATTTTTCTTCTGAATAGAAATGAAATGTGGTAAAGCATTTTATTTTCCTAGCCTGGTTATTTTTTCAGCGTGGGTCGTTACCAAATCACTGCATCACCGTCGACATGCCTGAAATATTTATCTTGCTTCAGTTACGTTTCTCCCGAGCCCTGGCTGGCTGTGTCTGCCAGATAACTGAGGGTGCGCCTGGAGCTCTGCTTTAGGACAGGAGGTAAGTCATATTGTGTAGGCTGAGGTGTTCTAGCTTCTGCATACTATTGCTCATGCCTTGCAGTCCTTGGAGTCACCTTGCTGCCTTACTCTACAGACTTTTTTAAGTGCTGCAGTGCTGTTTGTTACTAGGTGGAGAGCAAGCCTGAAGATTGCTTTGAGGAGGAGGTTGTTTCAGCTCTGGAGTGGCAGCATCCAGACCCTATTTACATTGTTCTTCTGGTCTCCTGTCTTCCACTGTAGTTATGCAGAGAGAAGATGTTTACTTATTTTGTGTGGCTCCCAAATGTCATTTAAGCATTATTAACAGGAGGGTTACTACCTCCCAAATTTCTAATTAAGGTCTTCCCTTCAGTCTATTAGCTGTGCTTTTGTGGACATATTCTTTAATTAGTTCTGACTTTCTGACTCCAGTGCAAAGTAGTTTTTAACTACTGTCTGCAATGCCCACGAGTGGTGAGTCAACCTATTAAAAATTAAAAATCAATTTTAGTTTCACCAAATGAACCAAGTGCTATTTCATCTTATTTTCATTATCACAGTGCCTGAGAATCCAGGTGTTGGTGAGAGCCTTACAAACAGGGAGCAAAACCAGCCACATAAACAGGCCCTGGGCAAGGGAGGGGTTGTGCCCCCATGACCATACCTGACCCTTATCCCAAGGAAAGGAGGGGATGTATAGCAGAAAGAAATACAAGGTGGACACCTTGGTAGGATGAGGATGCTGAAATCTCTGGGTTTTGATGTCTGCCCTGTTGTGGGTGCAGACCTGGGTCCTCCTAGCAGAAGCTCTGGGTGAAGGAGACCCCACAGATGCTTCCCTTCCTGGTTTTGCCACTCTGAAAAAACATCCTGGTTTTCCACAGCCTTGGGGAAAAAAATCTTAGAGACTTCAGGCAGCAAAACCCTGAACCTAATGGCTCACCCTAAGCTCAGGCCATTTGTTATCTGGGTCAATACTTACCTTTTAAAATCACACCTATGCCCTCAGCACCTAGATATCCAGCCTGGGTCCAGTGCATGCTATGGTTCCTATCCTGGGTGTGACAGAAGCGTGGGGTAACACACATTGACTCCCAGCTAATGACTTCCACCCACAAAAAGCTATTCCCACTCTTCTCTCCACCCCCCACTAATGCCCTTGTAACCCTTCAGAGAGCTAAACTTGCAGAAAACTCCCTTTCTGCTGGCTGCGGATTGGGGCAGGGACATGACTAAACTTGGGCCAGGGAGAACCACCATCATCCCTTGCAGTAGCTGCTAGTATTTCATGGATTGTAATGAGAAATATGTAGACACCAGGGTGTACAGGGGTATCAGAGGGGAAAGGACACCCACCTGGAACAAGGAAGAGCATGACTCCCCTCAAACAAATGTGAAGATTCACATCTAGATTGTCAGCCTTCAGAAAAGGAAATTTTTGAGGCACAGAGCCATGATTGGGCTCTTAGTTCATGCTGCCATGATCAGATGCACACAGGTTCAGAAATGTGCTCAAAGCCACTTGCAAGATCAAGGCCTTTCTTTTTGCCTCTTTGGACCAAAGATGGTCTATTTTTCTAAAACGCTTCACATCCCTGCAGCCTTTGCAAAGGGAGGAAATTAAGCCAGCCTGCTGAAACATTAATGCAAAAACTTTGTTGGCTCAGACTTGGTGTTCACCTTTGTACTCAGGCTTGATTTTCTAAGAGTGTGCATAATTACTAGTGTATTCATTAAGCGTATTGCCCATGGTGTCAAACAACTCTAAATAGATACCAGAACAGAGGGTCAATCCAACCACTGTGCATAAAAGGTGAAAAAAAAAAAATCTGTAAAGGATAGGTCAAGAGGAGTCTAATTATGGAGCATCTTTTGAAAAAGATTCATATATAATTTGGGGTATATTTTAAAATTAAAAAACCCACAGACCTTTACTTATTCTATGTTAACTAGAACTAATAATAAATTATTTTCACAGATCAAAATAGAAGAATTCTGTTGTGCATATAATTTAAAACATACTATAGCACATCAAATGCTCTTTGGAAATAGTAAATTTTTCACAAAAATTGACATTGTTTGTATAAATATCATACTTGTTTAGAGAGTTTGCCACAAGTAGAAGAAAACCAGTATGGTCTAAAGTGTTTTCTAGACCATGGCAATATTCCTCAAGTGTTTTTGCTTTAAACAAGTAGCATCTGAGTGGCAAAAATTATGCAGTACTAAATTATGAGGTGCTGGGAAAGAAGTCTTAATTCCAGAGTCTCCACTGTAATTTTGGTTAAATTCTTTTTCTAGGATCATGGCCAGCAAGAAAGGAGGACTTTCAGAGCTCAATTAACAGATTGAAAGTGGGTATAGAGAGGAGGAGTTTAAATGCATTTGACATTGGAGAATGTTTTGGATGAAAGAACCTGGAGCTGGGACTGACTAGGTGTAGGAAACAAAAACATAATGAAAGGATGATTGAACAATGGGACAGGTTGCCCTGACAAGTTGTGCAGTGTCTGTATATGGAGGCTTCCAGCATCCAATAGGACAAAGTAACATGGTCTGAAGCCAATGCTGACCTAGCTCTGAGCCGTAAGTTGGTTGTGAGATCTGATTCCTGCCTGGGTGACTGGGCACTTCAGAGTGAATGGGTCTACCACAGCCTAAAGTGAAGTGTCCTCATAGTAAAGCCTCCAGTCCCAAATACCTGACAATGCCTGTTTGGAGATCACCAAGTCTGACTGCGTCAGAACAACCCAGAGCTCATCACCAGGGCAAGGGAACTTCATCCCTCACCTAGTCAGGATCTGTGCATAGCAATAGGAACATGATCTGCCTATCTGTAGGACCTGTGTGCTCCATTGCTCCTGTTCCCCTGCCTAAAATGGGACTTATTCAATTAGGTCAGACCCATAACCTAAAGGGATGCTCACGGAAACAATTTCCCTCCCACCAGTGGTGGTGGGAAGAGCCTCCGAGAGAGACAAAAGCAGAGGAGAGGCTGACAGGGCTGTGTTGGTATCTTCTCCTCTCTGGAAGCCATGTTCCTTGGATGAAGGACCCAGCCCCTTGGCTCAGGGCCCCTCATTCCGGTTCTGACACTGCCCCATTTTGCCTTGGTTTGTTTTCATGGTCCAGTACCTGTACTGCTGGGGTCTCCCCTAAGATCTATTGGCATGGAGGGGCCCACACAGCAGACCAGCTGGGGATCACCCATGATGCCCAGGTCTTCCAGGCCCTCCATCTTTCTCAGCTCAAATGGACAATGTTTTCACACACTGGCATGTGAACTCAATGACACATCCATGGCCCAGAGGTGCCTAAAATAGCCAGTCACCAGCAGGATATTTGGGGACCACTGCTCACCCCCATCTTCTCAGCATCCCAAGGTGGCTGCCAGGGATGGGGATGTTTGGGGCTCTGGTCTGGATCTGTGCAGCTCTTCTCTTTGACATTGCTGGAAAACCACAAGGCATGATGGACATCTGGACCCAGAGGTGTTGTGCTGCCTGGTACATGTGAGGGACCTCCAACATCCCTAAAAGCACCAGGATCTCTGCTGGAAGGACTTGGCTCAGCACACATTAAACAAGCTCCTGTGAGGAAGGGGAAAAACCTGCACACAAAGTCCTTTGCCTCCCACCAACTGATCAGCTCAGCACTGCAGCTGGATCCTCAAGCATGGTTTGCAGGAGGGTTTTATTGCATCTCAAAAGAGAAAGACTAATTTCCTCGCATTACCAGCAGAACATCCCACCTGTTTTGCAAATCCTTTGGCAGTATTTGTCATTTATGACTATCAGTAATGATTTGCCAGGCCTCCCTTCACAGCCAGTAACTAGGAGAAAAAAAAAAGTCTTAACAGAAATTGTTTGTGTTTCTAAATCACAAACATCAGCATTGTGTTATCCTAACAGCTATCTTCTTTATTTTTAGGATATTTAATCAATTTGGAAGCTTTCAGATATATTTTAGTCAGACCACTTTGGGAGCTTACCTCCCAATTCTGGTTGCCATGGCATAACAATGATTTCTCTTCTAGCTAAAAATAAACCTTCAGCAACAAATGTATTATCCATTAAAAGAAAAACCAAAAAAACCCACCAAAAAACCAAAACCACCAAAAAACTGAACCACGATGAAAACAAAGCACCTCCCCGTACACCAATTCACGTTACCCCACACAGATGCTCCTTTGGCTTCAGTTGTACAAGGCCTTTGATGTACCCTCTCTGCCTCTCCTTTCCTGTTGACACACTTTTATATTCTGGTTAAGGAAAGACAGACAAATGCCTAAAATGTTGCAAACAATTTAAAAACAGCATAAAATCAAGTGCTGTAACAGAGACTGCTGGTCCTCAGTGAGGCAGAACTGCCTGTCCTCAAAGCCTCCATAGCTCCTGGGCTCTGTTGGGAGAAATCTTTTCTTTCTTTGGCATGAATCCAAGCAAAGGAAAAAACCCTCCCTCGGCAAAGAGGCTGATGGCAGACAAAGCTGGGGCACCTCTTCCCCAGTGGTGCACCTCTTCCCCAGTGGAGGCAGCCCTGGTCCCATGCCTGCTCAGCCACCTGTGACTTTGGAAGTGGTAGGGAATGGGTGAAGTTCTACTGCAGCCTTGTACAAGGTGCTTCATCCCTTCTGGTGAAAAATTCTCTCCTTTGCAGCTATATGTTTTGGTCAAAAATAAAGTGGTATGCCACATATTTAACAATAAAATTAAATTCCTGGAAACCAAAAAACAAACAAGTCACCTATGAGCATCTCCACATGATTTGCAGGTGTTAATTTAGAGGTGCAGAAGGCTACAGCAGTGCTAGAGATCATAAAAAATAATATTGGCAGGTTCAGGGAGGTGTTTTCTTTCAGTTTTGATTACAAAAGCCTCTTCCTTTCTCTTACAGTCCTCTGTGAGTGCAGTGCAAAAGGAAGAGAGCAAGCCTGGCCAGGTCTGTCCTGCCCTGCCCTTGTGCCTCTCTGCCCAAACGACTTGGTAACCTCCCCACTGAGCCCTGGAAGGAAATGCCTCAGCCTCGCAGATCCCAGCATGCCTGTACAAGGGTGTGGAGAAGAACACACAGATTGTTCTCTTCCTTGCTACTAAAACAGCTTCAGGCCAGCCACAGTTAACAGGGGGCAAAATGGTAACCTGGACGCTTCTGAAGTTCACTCAGAGAAATGAGACTGAACCAAAGAAAGGAGTACTCTCTGTGATTTCGTGGAAGATGACCGGCCCTTTTCCAAACTCTCCATATTTGCCAGGTCCTTATTTGCTGGTCCTCATGCTCCTCTTTTAGCCTGTGAGACTGATCCTTGTCTGTCTTTGAAAACACAGCAGCTAGATAAAGGAAGGAGAGGAGCAACTCCTGTCCCCGGGGACTGCCTGGCTCCTGTCCATGTAGCAAAACTCTCCATCCTTGTTGTCATCAGCACCCTGCTGATAAAAATATGAACATATATATGTGTGTGTGTGTATATATATATTAAAATATATATATATATATAAAATACACCTATGTATTATAGGATGTCCTCCTGTAGCTGCTAAGAGCAGAAAGGTTGGTGGCTTTGAGAACGCTTCCTTGTGAACTTGTTTCCTCAGCTCCTGCAGGGACAGCCAGCAGGGTAATACCGATGGTTCCATGGTTAAAGCCTGGCAGATTTGTGACAAGGAAAGCTCTGTCCTCCGAGGCCTGTGTGTTGAGGCTGAGGAGCTCAGTGAGTGTTCCCCAGCCTGCAGCAGAGGCATGTGCTTTCAGCATGCTTGGAATAGGTGCCCAGTCCCCCTCCGACAAAAATCAGATGGAGCATGGGGGTTTTTGTAATTGGCATCTCTTTCAGTACAGGAGATATCCTAGGGCTTAGCATTGATGTGAATGCTAGTGCAGTGGCCAGCAGGGTCACCAGATTAACTCTTTGTTTTACCTGTTGCTAATGGCAGCATTTTAATAAAAAAAAAACAACACCCTTACTTGGGAGAAGAGTAAAGTACTAACTGAATAGAGCTGGCCTGAGACCATATCCCAAATTTGTACCTGTATCCACACAAGCCAGGACATCACTCTCATACTTTTCCTCACAAAACATGGCCCTTGGGCCTGGAGGTTGTATTTGGGTAACAGAACAAGGCTGTGCTTTGTAGGTGGATGGATTAAGGTCTCAGGCACAAGACACCATGGCTGGCCCAACATCCCCAGTTGTGACCTGAGAACCTGCAGGCCTGGAGAGGTTCTCCAAAAACACACTTCACATTTCTTCCTTCTCTGGCCCTCAGGCCTTGATGAACAGACAAGGTTCATCCCATCCCCTGACTTCACCATTGACACAACCACAGCAAAGAAACCAATCTCATTAACACTGCTGTTGTGCTTTTTGAACATTATTTTTCCATAGCTACACTGCCCAGCCTCCTCCTCTCATGTCTTACCAGCACGGGTTTGAAGGAACAGAAGGGCATGTTCCACATGAGCCGTGCTGCTGAGCTCCCAGTGGAGAGACTCATGAGCTGGGTGAGGATGATGGGGAAGTTGGAGTGAAGACTTTAGGAGCCTGACAGTGCTTCTTGTGCCAGACCCACGCCAATGCCACCAGCCCTTGGAGGAAAGTGGCCTTCCACTCGTTCTTTTGCTCTTCTGGGCCGTGGGAAGAGTGAGAGGACGTTGGGTCTGTCTGCAGGTCATGGCAGAGGGGCTGTGGGGCATTTGCTGCCTTTTCCACCAGGCCTAGATCCTGAGGAGGATGTGTAACAGCCTACACGCACAGAAATTTCTGGAAGGGCTGCTCAGTCTTGAGATTGCTTTTGGGAGAGATAATGAAGGAAAGCAGATCCATTTTATGCCCAAACTCAGCAAAGCTCCCTTTGCTGGGCTTATAGAAACACTAGTCTGTCTCTCCATTTGAGTTTCTGTTTTCCTTTACAGCTCACATTTTTTCCTTTCTGCTGCATGAGGTTAGCTGACAGTCTTAAAGAGCTTTAAAATCCCTATTGCAGTATTTAATGGTTTTCCCAGAGCATCTTCTCTGTGTTTTATTCTGCTCCTCTCTTTCCTCATTATATCCATATTTTTTTCTGGAATACGTCTCTCCAACCGGCTACAGAAGACCCTTCCCTCCTGAAATTATTTATTATTTGTTCATCATCTTGGAAACCAACTATTTTCCAACTCTGCTTTTAATAGATGCAGTCATTTCTCTTCATAGAGATCCAAACCTGACTTTCTGAGAACAGAAATCCCTCTGTTGATTATCAGCATTGTCATTGTTTGGGCTTTATTTATATTGTTTCTTTCTACCTTTCCCCACAAAGAGAGGCTAAACCTCCTCTGATGCAGTGCCTATCATGACTGTCAACTAACTGGCACTGTCATTAGTTTTACTGAAGCCAGAGGGATTTCTCTGCAGTCAGCTAAATGTGATTGTGTGTGTTTGCAGGCCTGGGAACAAAAAAGAAATGACAATATCTGAAAACTTTTGATAATTTATGGATCTTGACTTCCACCCCACTAATGGAATCCCTGTGGAGGGTGAAACAAATTGCCACTGGTCTGAAACAGGATCATGCAACCTAAAATAGCCCCATGCCGCCCCACTCCAAACTGCTTGGCATTTTTTGCTGTCATCTGTCTGGCGGACCTAAAACAGCAAGGGTGCCTCAAAACGCAGCATGCTTATGGCCAAAAGAACTCCCTGAGCTGTTTAGCAAATGCAAAGAGAATAAGGGGTTAAAAGCCAAGAAATATTTTTACTTGAATTTATCTAAAAAACCCATCCTGGAGGCTTCTTCAGGAAACATTGCAGTATGCAAAGGGATGCCATACACCAGTGCACTCTCAGTGCTTCCTGCACTAAATACATTATAAACATACTGCTTTAAGGTCAAAGAGGTGGCAAATCTGTGGGAGAATCTTGCATCAGACTCACAAGAGCTTAAAAAAATCATAGAATTTTAATGACCTCTTCCTTCTCCTCCTGTGAGCCACTCGCCTCATCACTAAATTGTTTTCCTGCTGCTCAAATGTCATCCAGGATTGGAAGAGAAGTACCCAAAGACTGTGTGCTGGTCTCTGAATGTGCAGCATGTGCTGCTGCCCCATCACAGGAGAAGAGGCACTTTCAGATGGCAGATAAGTATTTTAACATCACCATCGAGGCTGAGAGCCTGGCTCACCCCTAGGCACATCAAATATCTGCACAGCTGTTCCTTTGGGTACCTGGCTGTGGGAATCAGGGAGCCACAGCTGCGAACCCGCTCACTGCATGGCACTGCTGCCAAATCATGGCCCAAGGGAGGAGTGGCAGCCAGGGAGGGGAAGGTAAAGGTGGTTCGTAGGTGATTTCCATCAGGACTGCACATTTAAAGGACATTGCACACTCGGTCAGTTGAGTTGGAGGGGGCTGGTCATCACTCTAGGGAAGTCAGAGTCTGCCAAGCAGACACCATCCCTATGGGAAATGCCATATTTTGGGCTATTTTTAAGTGGCCTGAAACACACATCAAGTTTCATCTGATTTTCCATGCTCTTCTCACCCTGGTTTCATTCAAAGGCCTGCATTTCTGCTTAATACTGTAAAGGAGATGCTGTCTTTAACTTACCACTGTCCTTTGTAAAATCATATCCAGAAGAGGTACCTAATGAAGCTGGGTAAAACACAAGCATATTCATGTGCTTAGATGTCTATGACTCATCCTGACCATTCCTGATACAGCCCTTTCCAAGGATGTGACTCTGCTTAAAACTACAGGTACCATTCATTGCACCTATGTATAGATAATTATATATACGTGTGTGTGTATACACTCAAGTAAAAAGTCTTTAAATCTGTATTTACATGAGAAATACATACAAAGCTGTAATACATATGTCTGTAGTTAGATTTTGATAGCACTACAGCCAAATGGATTATAACTCACCTGCAAATGTACAGTCACTGTCTGCTGGTACTGTGAGTAGGTTAACACCTGTTGGTCTTTTTCTGTGTGCACATATCTGCTGAATTAAGAAAATTACTCATCTCCTGTGTAAAAGTAGAAGTAAAAAATGCACCATGGAGGATGCTCTAATGAGCTTGCACAGGAGGCCCAGTACTGAGAGCACCTGCCTCAGCCACACTTACTCCTCAATCAGTTCAGAAATCTTGGTGAGAGCATCCAGCATGTTAGGGAAAAACTCCTTGCCATGGCTAATTTGTGATTATTATCCCAACGGAAATATGATGCCCTGGGTCCTGGTATGAGGAGGTGATGGTGGACACAGCTCCTCCAAAACCTATTCTGGGTTCTGGTTTTCCACCTCATACTCTATGGGAATGTGCTGTGGGGCAGAGCAGCCCTCCTTTCCCAGCCTAGTAACAAGGGATAGAAGCCTCCAAACTCCTTAGGTGGGTTTCCAAGTTTCCAGGTTGCTATAGATTCAAGTTTTTTGACATTGTTTGTGTTCCAGGTTGAAGCAAGGTTGAAGTTTCCCCATGGAACATGTTCCTAGTGGAAAAAAGAATCACTTCTAGCTCAGAAAAAAATTTATTTTTATTTAGAACTAGGATATTTTTCATCAGAAAAAGATTTTGGAACATTTATTTAGAACCACATATCAGAAAATGCCCAACCAGAACAACCTGCACTTGGTTTCAGTTCCTTGAGTCCTCCCTAGGAGCTTGCTCCTTGCTCCCATGGGACACCCTTGTCATTCCTGTGGCAGCCAGAGCTATCTCCTCCTGCAGCTCTAGGCACAGCAGGCAGCTGTGGAACTCCAAGTCCCAGCTCCACACGGCTGCTCTTGTAGCTGCAAGGGAAGTAAATGCTGGCCTTGCTACTCTCTGGGATGCTGGAGCTGGCCAGGCATGGAGCTGGGAGTCAATTTTTACAGGTCAAAAGTTAATAGAACTGTTCTTATAACACAGGCAGCTTGACAATCAGCTTTGACAAGCAGTTCAGGAAAGCTCCTGTGTGCTTGTTCAAGCTCCTTGAGCTTCTGTGTAACTGGGGTTCAGCAGTAAAATGAAGTAGCAAAAGCACAAAAAACCACTGAAGAATTGGGGCAGCAAGTCTGAGAAAATGCTGTATCTTGAGCAAGGGAAGGAAGTGAGGAGATAGAGGAAAGCAATTCTTCTGAGACCCTCCTTCTGAGTAGTGCTGTCCAGATCTTGTGTTTATGGTGTTGCAAATGTCTGCATTGTGTTGCTTTTTTTCTGAGTTCTGAGTCCATGGGCCAGTGCAGAATAAAGGGGAATTGGTAAAACAACCACAGCAATATTTTATAGCTTATTCCTACTTCTTTTTCTTTGATCTTATTCTAACTTATCTTTATTAATAGAATTGATGCAGGACTAAACCCTTAATCCTCTACATACTGACTGGCCACAGTACTACAGTCCATGGGAACATTATGGCAGGGCAAGGACTGAGTCATGGAGCTCAGGGATAATTGATTAATGTAGCAGCAGAAGATTGCACACCTCATTTTGATCTGCACTTTGTTGAACAAGGGCCAAAGTTCCAGCACTAAGGTGCAATTTCATGTGGGACACTGGGGCAGATCAGCCCCAGGGTAGTGCTGACACATACCTATATTCTCTGTACATCTATGTCAGTATGTAAATACCATTTTCAGCCTAGGCTTTCTTGTGAATAGTTATAAGACTTGGTCAATCTTTTGTTTAGACTGAGACTGACTTGGGTAATAACAAGAAAATACCCTGAAAATGCCTCCTGTCACTCTGTGCAGCATTGGGGGCGGGATTTGGGGTCTGAGAGTCTGGGCAGTGGCCACATTGCAGGGACAGTGCAGTTTGTCAGTATTTCACCTCCTGCCTCCATCCCATCCATCCTGTCTGCCATGCCCCAGCATCGATGTCTGTGTGGCCTTGCAGTGACATTGGTCTCATGGGAAAAGCACTTATAAAACTCCTTTATTGGGTTTGCATAGCTAAGAGTCAGTAGCAGGGGGGCCACAGAAGTCTCTTCTGTGAGAGGCTGCCAGAAGCTCCTGCATGTCCAGCAGAGCCAATGCCCAGGTCCAGGATGGACCCACTGCTGGCCAAGGCCGAGCCCATCAGTGATGGTGCTAATGCCATCAGTAGGCTGGGGGTGGATCCTTGGAGGGGACACAACTGACCCAAAGCAACCAAAGAGTTATTCCACACCATATGATGTCAACTCAGATATAAAAGTTAAGGAGAGGAGGAGGAAGTGAGGCGTCCATTATTTGCAATGTTTGCTTCCAGAGCCAATGCTAAGGGCGCTGAAGCCCTGCTTCCCAGGAAGTGGCTGGGTGTTGCTCGCTGGTGGGAAGTAGAGAGTAAAGCCGTGGTTTTTTCTTTGCTTGTGTGCATGCAAACTTTCCCTTTTTCTTTAGTAAACTGCCTTATCTCAACCTGTGAGTCATTTTCCATCTTATTTTCTTTCCCCTGTCCAGCTGGGAAAAGGAGTGATACAGCAGCTTGGTGGGGACCTGGCATCCAGCCAGGGTCAACCCACCACAACTACAAATCTAAGTTAAGCAAAATTTCCATGTTAAAACTGTCTCATAGGCTGTCTGCCAGCACCCTCTGAAAGAAAAAGGAAAAATCACTCTTTGGAGTGAAAAAAAGGAAAGAGTTGCTAAAATTTATGCTAGGCTTGCATACAAAATCCATCGAATTTTCATGCTGGCAAACACGAGGACTGGGTATATCAACAAAGCTGTTAGAAATTGAGTTGCTGAGCACCACAAATAAAGAAAGGTCCCTGACTGTGACACAGGGCCCAGCCCTTCCTCTGTGAGCTTGAGACTACAGTTGGCTGCTTGCTACAAATGCAGGCCCAGGTTCCAAGTGCCTTTTCTCTTTGAACACAGAAATTACCTTTTAGATGGGTGTTTTAGCAGAGTTTGAAGCAATAACTGGCCATTCACGCACTAGCTGAAGATACTTATGGGCTTTCTGACCAAATTGCTTTGGTTTTTTTGGATACTGGTATTTCCAGACTTACTGGTGTAAGAGCTACTTTTTTTGGCAAGGTGATGAACCTGCACTACAGTAAAGGTGATCAAAGTGGCCTCAGTTACTCAGTTACCAGTCCCCAGAATGAGTTTGCTTCTGGATTTGCAACAAGCAAGCTGCAGCTATCCCTCAAGTCTGTGCATCCTGAGCCAGTAAACTTGCCATCTCACTGACCTTTGGTTGGACTGTGCGACAATTTAGCTTCACTTTCTGCCACATCTTATTACTTGGAAAATATTTATTCACTCAAAATTTGTTTTATAGGGTTGTAAACCAATGAGGTTGGATTAATGAGTGTGTAAACAACTTGGATCGTACCCTCCTTTCCATTTCTCACTCTAACTGGATTCCTGTATTATGATATCTGTCTCTGATTTGATAGATCAGAAATCCTTACTATCAGATGCCAATTTCATGGGCCAGTTCCCTCAGCACCAGGGATGGAGATTATCTGGTCTTTTTAGCTGAAATATATTAAACTCGGAGTTTAGCTTCCATCTGTAGCAGGGTAATTTCCATTTCTCTGAACATTTCCATTAGTCATCCTGGCTCTGACCCTGCAGCCTAGATAATTATTCTTATTGAATTGCAGCACCAAGCTAGTCTCTTATTTTTTGAGACCTGAATAAATTGTTACTCCTTTTAACCTGAGCAGGAAGCTGAATGTCAGGATCTCACAAATAATTTCATTTGGGAAGGTAAATCAACAGGAGGAATTGAGTGGCTCTGAAGAAGTTTTGTTGGTTTGCTTGCAAGGAGGTGCAAAGACCAGAACAAAATGCTCTAATGGCTTCCCAGCTGCCTGTCCCAAACCCATATGGATGGTGCTGGAGCAGCCAAGACCAGGCAGGGCTTCCCACAGAGCTGGGGCTGCTGTCACTGTGGCTACCCTACCCTGTCAGCAATCAACTGCAATGCCTCCTGTCCCAAGCATGCAACAATTTGTTCATCTTTGAGAAATTTTTCTCATTAGCATATTGTTACAACTTACTTTTGTTATCTTTCTGTTAACTTAAACCAAATCTGCTCATGGCCTCTTGGTCCAGGGTCTTCTTCTGCAGTGAGGTTTTCTATAACCAGTTTGGCAGATAACAAAATAGGTTAAGGTAATGTCACCCTTGCTTGGTACAATGATGAGTGAACTGCTGCATCCAAGAATACCTGGGGCTTGTAACTATTAGTAGAACTATTTTCCAGATAGTAACTCTGAACTTCAGGTCTTTTCAATGATATGACTCTCAAGAGTGTCTATTTCTGCTGAAACTGCAAAGCATTCTTCCACTTCCAAAGCTGCTGCTCCGAGTGTGTGGCAGAGCACACTGAGTCTGTTTCACAGCCCCTAGTTCCCCAATCATCTCTTCCAAAATTAGCTGGTAACATCCCTTGTTTCTGTTTACCTTGGTTTCTCTGTTTCCTTAACAGCTCATAGATCGGTCACTGTTCTTTCTGCTTTCTGTTTGTCTGTCTATCCATCTATTGTCTTCTATCTGTTGTGGTCATTGCTTTTGCTGGATTTTCCCTCTCTCCTTCCTTTTCTCATTCCTTTTTCCATTGATAGCTCTGCTTTTAAATTGCTTTTCTCAGTCTCTGTAGTAAAATCAAGCAAATGGCTTTACTGAGTCTCACATAACATCCTCCTCTTCATTTTTCTTTTCTTTTTTTTTTTATTTTTTTTTATTTCTAGGCTTATCAGCATTTATCCCACCAGACTGGTAGCTTAGGCATGCAGGTGAAGTCCCTTTGCCAAGAGAAGTCCCATTCCTGGAAATGCCTATTATTGCAGCAAGAATGTGATGAATGTTGTATGCCTGCTGTGCTGCCATGAGGGATGTCACATGAATTTTCTTTGTCCTGGACCCCTGAGTACTTTTCAACATTATTATCAAAAACTTATAAGAATTTGCTGATTATTTGGTGGAAGTTAATCAAGCTGAAAAGTAGATTAACTGCATTAATTCACTTCCATTTAGCTTTTACTGGAGTTTACTTCTTCAGCAATTATCTGCTGAACTTGGAGGCTGCTTACTTCATCTTGTGAACAAACCTTCGTGTCTACCTGTCTCTGTAAGTGCTCTTATAAGTAGCTTTTGTCTTTCAAGGTTATCAAGGCAAGTGTAGATGTACAAGACACAGCATCTTGACTCATCTGTTCTGGCCCCTGGCTGTGGCTGGAAATGTGACAGCAGTGCCACTGGCTTTTGTTGGGATCACATGGAGGGTTGCACCTCTTGGGTTGGGCAGACATGATCCTGGCAGGAAAGAAGTGATCCAAAGACAGCAGTAACAAACCCATCGGTGTGATGACGTGAAAACAAACCTTCAGACCAAAAGGCTTTTGCAGTCATAGACTGAACTCTTTGAATAGCCATCCTCCCCCTGGTAGCTGACTCCCCCTCTAGCTGGGGTTGTCACCATGAGAGCAGGACCCCATCAGTGCCATATGAGCATTCTCCATGCCACTGTGGCAGTCCTTCATTCTGCTAAAATCCCTGGGGACCTCACACTGAAAGGGACTTGGAGCATTCACACTATCCATGACAGGGCTGCCTGTGTGGTTGCCCATGAAGGGCAAGTAATGAACACCTGCGGTGGGATTTCCCCCAAGTATGCACATCTAAAACTCAAGGTAAATCAGATACTTACACCCCACTGCAGTTAATGGAGCCTCAAGAGTGACTCAGACACTCAGATTTAGGTATACACTGGAAGGTGAGAGGAATAAATTTAGGAGTCCACCAAATGAAGCTAAATCCTGTCTTTGATGACTGATAAAACCTTCATCTTCTCCAAAGGTTTTCTAAATCACTATAGCCATAAACCCATGCTCTCAGTAAACAGTTGGGGGCTTTTCTGCAAGGTCAGTCACAGACCCAGCCAAGACTAATGGTTATCCCCCCACCACATGCTTTCCCCATCCATCCTTGGGCTGCAGAAACTACTCCAGTCCCACCTCCTTCTGCTAGAGCTGGAGGGAGAGCAGAGACTGCTCTTCTTCTGCCCCACATGTTGTGCCACAGATGGGGTGGGTCAGCACAGTTGTTGGGTGGCAGACACAGGGGTGGGGAAAGAGTCGCTTCTTCTTTTCTATTACTCTTGCTGTTCAGTGCATTTTCTTTGCCATTACTGACATCTCTAATCTCTGTTTCAAAACCAGCTTTCTGAAACTCAGGAGGAAAAACATTTCCCTCCCTTCCCAGCACAGATGTATTTTGCTTGTGGAGGCAAAGGGTTGCAGTGCCTGTCTTTCTGCACTGCAGCACCAGCAAATATGTCTCACAGGAGCATTCAGGCATCTATTTGCTCCAAGATAGGAACACCAAGATGTTTATTCCACTGCTTAACCCATTTAACCTTGTTTGTCTACTAGCAAACTCCATTTAAGTGCTGTTCTTTTTATTTTGGTCGCTGTTGCACAGAAAAAGAAAGTTCATCAGGAGAAAAGCCTCTCTGCTCATGCCAGAGCTTACTGAAGAAAAATAGGCTTGGGTTTGAGTTTCATTTTTTCCCTTGCAGAGGCCCAAACCAGGCACAGGGCTCCTCAATTCCTTCACTGAGTCTGCAGCTGATGCCCTCTGGGAGATGCTGTCTGGGAGTGTCGGGTTTCCCATCCATTTCTTGACCACCTGGCAGTGATGCAGCAGCAGAACTGGGAAAGGACGGCAATGGGGAGCAGGTCAGTGTCCCCAGGCACATTGATCCATCTGGTAGGTTGTCCTGATACCACATGGGGACAAGAATAACCAGGAGTGGCCTGTACAGCAGCCATCTCAGGCATCCCCATGTGAGACAACCATTCCGAGGGGAAGTACATGACTGGCACTTACTATTTGATGTGTATGTTAAGCAGCACTGATTGCAAATTAACCATCTTTAGGCTGCATTAGAGTATTGTCATTGGACAACTGTGCACAGCATGAAAATGCCCATTGGTGGCAGGGCAGTTTGAAGACGAAAATAAGTGCCCCTTGAAGAAGGATGCGCACAGCTACAGCTTCTGCAAGGTGATGGCTTTTCCAAGGTAGCCCAGCCTGGGCAGATAGCTACACTGAGAAAACACAAGTCAAAATGCTTCCAGAAGAACCCCAAGGTAAACAAAGAAACTCTCAGGACTGTTTAACTGAGCAGGGAATCTTGGCAGCATGCTTCAAGCAGCAGTATGATAAATCCCCAAGTCGTGCCGCACTGAGACAGTGTCCCAACAGCAGGAGCCAGGATTTGCCCCTGCATGAGAGGTGACTTTCTGAGTCATGCTGCTTCTGCCAGCTCCGTACTGTGAAACCACTCTGGGCACCTGAGGTTGTGCTTCTGGAGAATTGTGACAGGTTGGGACCAAGAGCAGGTCTGCGTCCCCCCATGGGCACAGAGTGTTTCAGGGGGCATTTCAGAGAGCCCTGTAGCTCTGTGCAGAGTGCCTTAGGCAAAGGGGTTTGGGTACAAAGGGTCCCTCAGAGTGCACAGCATGCTTATGCAAGGCAAAAAAAAGGGGGTGGAGAGTGGAAGCAGGGGAGAAAGGAAACAGCTGCCTCATGCATGAAAAGATTCGCCAAACTCCCATGGTTAGATTTAATAGCTGGGTGCTGCAAGCTCGGGAGAACAATGTAATTTATGTCATTACTGCTAAAAGGCTGGTTTGATGGCAAGGGCTTCATTTGAGTTGCCTAAAATGTTTAACAAAGGGGAAAGTGAAAACAAACATGAAAGCTGTATTAAAAATTATGAGGGTTTTAGGGAAACTGCCAGGTACATTTTTCCAGTGGTACAAAGTCCTCTCCTGACAAACAGCTCATTTTGCCTATGCTAACTCTAGGATATGAAGCTGGAGCTAGAGGTAGAAGGAAATAATTATGTTTTGCTTTAGCTATGCATGTTTCTGGAACAGTAGTTGGGTCACCCTGTTGTGCTTGAACAGAAGAAGCAATAGTGTGCTTTTTTTTCATCCAGTATTAATTATCTCTTCTTGAAAATTTACTTCTTAGCACCTTTTTAAAGTATTTTGGGGATGAGAATGGAGGAAGACAGAATAGGTCCAAAGAGAGGAGGTCTGGGTAGTTGTGCCACACCCACCTTTTCTACTGCTGCATTGAACATGACACTCCTGTTCTCACAGCAGCAAAAGCAGTGTGTGTGGCTAACCCTGCTGTTCTGCCTGGTTCTGCACATGGTGCTATTTTTAATACACCAGCTCATACAGCATTGAGTGGAGCGTGATGGAAACTCAAGTTAAAAAAGTGCTGCTGCTTCATGAAGGCGTCACCAGGCTGCCCTCTCAGTTCTGTCTGCTCTGAGGCCATATGGTGCTGGGTATGTCCAGTCCTCTCCCTGGAGCTCCAAATGCTACTGAGTGCTGCAGGGGAAGCACAGCTCACAGGCAGCACATTCACAGTTCTCTCAGTGCTGCGCTGAAGCTGGGTCAGGGTGCCTTCCTTGGCCGCCAGCTCATGCTCTGCCAGCACAACACTCTGAGGGACTCAGCCACACAGGGAAAACTGAGACAGTGTCAGCCTCTGGGTCACCATTTGGGCTGAAGGGCTTCTCTGGGGCGTTCTTATCCTGAGCAGAAACCTAGCATCAGCTGCCATCCTAGCCAGGGTCCTCCTACAGCACTGCTTAGGGTAGTAGTGTCTAAATTACTTACATCAGGAATTCACCACAGAGCCCTCCAGCCTGCAGAGGGCTGCACCTGCCTGTATTTGCCCACTATTTGGCATTGGTGGGACCACTGGGAACAGGCCAGGTGCTGTCAACCCCTTTCCCTGAAGAGACACGTGCTCCTCACATCAGTTTGCATTCCCACCAGAAGGCCCTTCTCCCTTGTGCAGCCACAACCATGCGGGGGCACATTTGAGATGACGGTCACCTCACCTTCATCCAGCAAGGCTGATCTTTGCTTGCTGTTAATGGCAGCCAACTGGGTAGCAATGATTTTGCAACAGAACGGCTGCCAGGCCATTCAGATTATCTGCTCCAGTGCTTTGAGAGACAGCTGGTAAAGCAAATAGTAACAATCCAGAGAAATTATCTTTATTTCCCTGTAAGCACAGCACTGTAACGCGAGGCTCAAATGAGCCTCTTTTGGCACGCAAGGTCAGCATCGCCTTTTGCATATGGCATACATTAGGATCATCCAGACCCACATAGCATCTCTTAACCAAGAAGCTACATTTCAAAATTAGATTGTATTTTGTTGCTCTTGTCAGAGATCAGCTTACAGAATTGGCTGCCAGGGAGATTTAGAGGTTCATATGTGCAAATACTTGAACACTTTTAGATGAGTTTTAAGAATATTATACATTTTCTTGCTCTAAGACTTGTTGCTGCACATAGGAGATGGTCACCAATGTCCCATCAGCTTTAATAGGACAAGATGCAGGATATGCACTCCAAAAAATCCCAATTTTCATGATGCTGAACCTCCCATTCCCCCTCCCTTCTACCCTTATGAAGCTAATGTTATGAAGCTGTTGGTTATGAAGGTGGGTTCTTATAATGTAAAATACACCTTTTGTTGAACAAGCCAGACCCACAGATCCTCAGAGTTTGAAGATCTCTGTAATTTAAGGATCTGACATTATTTTTCTGTGCCTTTTTTTAGCATAGATGTGTGCTTTGCTGCCCCATTCTCTGACTCTGAAGCCAGGGAAACATGCCAGGAGAGACACTTCCAGTGATGGAAGCTGCTGGATCTCAGTGTAAGGGTCCCAGGCACTTCACAATGCACCATCATACAGGACTTCCACACTACTGAGGCATTTGTTTTGGGGCCCCAGGAAAGCTCTACTCTCTGTCTCAGCTGCCACTGCCTGTGGAACCCCACCTGAGCATTGCTGATGGTGCTGCTGGGCTGTGAGGGCTGTGTGAGGACAAGCACAACGCTCATGGCCAGCAACACGCCAACTTGCTTGCAAGAAACTTCTCTCAGCCAGTGGACCTGCAGTCTGTCCTCTGGCTGGCTCTTCCATGGAGGTTTCCAACAAGGTGAATGCTTTGGTTCTGGAGCCAGCTTGGAGCGGGTGCTCCATGGAGATCTGACTCAGATGTGCAGGTTGCCAGATACCCCCCAGCTGCCAGAGTATTTCAGTCATTAATAATGGCAGGATTAAATGCAAAGCATCAACAGTGTTTCCAGAATGAGCCAGGGTTTTCTGCTTTACTGCCCTTTGCTTTTTCTTAAAGGACCCAGTTCCAGCAGGGATGGTGCTCCTGGAAAGGCTTTTGCTCTCCTTCAGGTTGTGTTCATCACATTTCTACCATACCTGCACTGTCAGTGCCATTGAGTGAGGGAGTGACCAGAAAGAGCAAATGCTACTCCTGGCACAAACGTAAAAAGAGCATTTCACTGACTCCACTGGACCATCCCTCCCAAGGCAGAGCATTTGATGCACTTTGTCTTTTCCCTTCTGTCCAGCAGGGGCTACTGAAATTTCAACACATTGGTTTGGATAGCTCTGGAGCTTTATGGCTGCTGCTGAGCTCTTATTCCTTCCCATTACTATGCATTTAAGTGTTTTATCAGTTCCAGCACTATCAATTCCTTGACCATGGTTATCTCATGCAATAAACTACACTGCCTTGTATTTGTGCTGTCTTCAGATGTTTTCCCTTTTGGAGTTGTGTGAGAAGGTGCACAGACTCTGCTGGATCTGCATGTGCTGTGCTACTCACCAGTTGTCACATCTTCACCTCTTAGTCTCATCATATTAGACTCATCTCTGTCTTGAGCAGCTCTCTTCCTTCCACTGCTGACTGCAGAAGTTCTGCGTATGGCTAATCCTTTTCATTCTTGTTTCTGGCTCCCTTTGCTGCTGCTGACGTACGATGTGAAATGGCATGCTAATAGCGCTCTACAATATTTCAAGTGGGAGTACAGTAATTTTATAAAGAAGCTCCACATTTTGTCAGTTTTCAGATTTGGTGTCTATTTTGAGTCCAGGTTATTGAACACAATGAAGTGCAATGATGCCTGGATCAAGGTGACTTTAGTTACTCTAGGACATATGGTCTGTATGTAATGAAAACTTTCAAATCATCCCTTTCCACGTTCAGCTTGAAGAGGATTTCTGCCCACTGCTGTGCTATGCATCTAGTTTTCCAGTTAGGACCATAACCTCCCAGTCTTCCCTGGTATTTATGAAAGTAGCTGTATATTTTGCAACCAGCCAGTTCTGCACCCACACTGCTGTCCAGGTCGTTAACAGCTCTATTAATCATTGCTGCCAGTTTGGAAGGAGAGCATACCCAATTCCCCACCTCTTGTTGCACTAAAATGAATACTTTTTCCTTCCTTCTTTGTCTCCTGCCTGTTTCAGTTAATACTCAGAAGCATCTTTTGCCCACTTTTGCCATGTCAGGGCCTTGAGTACCTTTACTAAGTGAGTAGGAATGACAGGTTTGACAGTGCCAGCGAGCTCTTCTGTCAGGTGTTTTTTGCTGACCAAGTCCCTGAATTGTTAGGACTGAAGAGGACCCCAACAGGACACAGCACCCAGCTCTGAGCAGAGAAGGGAGTTGTCGGAAGATAAACTTGTGGGAAGATAAACTGCAGGTTTCTGTGGTGTTAAGTAGGCTGGTATTTCATGGAAGCACTTGAGTGTACCCTCCTTTTGGCTCCAGCAGTACTATTTCCTATGATTGCGGCTGGAAAAACAGTCAACAGCCAGCCTTGAAGATGTGGCAATCACTTGATCTGAGTTCAAGAATGTTCAGGGTAGCTCCAGGAGGCAGAAGCTCAATATTACCCTTCCCATGGCCGTAGAAGAGGAGGAGAGGAGCCTGCAAAGGCTTATGTCACGTTTGCTACCCAGAAACCAACCTTTGCAGGAGGGTTTGCAAAACAGTGAATTTCATATGCCTGCAGAACAGGCACTGGAAGTGAATTTCAAATTCATATCGAGCACTGGCAAGAGGAAGTTTCTTCCAAAAGCCACACTCAATCAGGGAATAGATACACCCTGTGAGCTTGCATCCCATCAGCACAGCCTCAGTGCTGAGAATCTCAATTAGCACGGCAATGCTCACAGCAAATATTAAATGAACATCACCTGGGCTGGAAGACCTCATTCAAAAGCTACTGGGTGGAGAAAGGAGAGCATGCTGTCACTAAAACTTATCACCTGTCTGAAGGGAATGATGACAGAGGCTGTGAGGGCTTTGACAAAAACTGCTCTTAGCTCAAAAATATGAGGAGAAAAAGAGAAGAGTGAAGTATAAAACCCAGCTACTCTCACCCATGTAAGGCTGCCCTCACTGATTGCGCTTGAGGGAGGTCAGGCAGGGCGGCCATGCTTTGCTGCTTCCAGTTTCTAATAATTATTGTCTGCATGACAGGTTGTGAGCGTCACTTTGCATGTGGCCTTGGAGGAGCTTGTACCCATTTTGCCGCTCAAAAAGCAAAGATCTCTCTTCAGTGACGAAGAAGAAAGCAAGGACACACAGGCACACTTTGCAAAATGAGTGTACAGCTTGTGATGAGGTACAGGAGCCTCCCTGAGCACAGCCTTCATTTGACAGGTTACAAACAAAAGAACCCTTGGCAGCCAAGGCTTCCATCCCAAGGAAGTGTTCTAGCGGGTGCTCCACGAGGGACCGAGTGCTGGTGTGGACGGAGGGGCAGAGGAGTGCTTCCATTAGCAGGGACCGCTGCCTGTGGTTGCAGCTCAGCAAACAGCCAGTCCCAGGGAGGAGCCCAGGGCTCTGCTCCATGGTGGATCTGTCACCAGCAGAGGTGGCCAGCAGCCCCCACAAGAGCACTGGCTCTGCCGTGGTGCTGGCCCAAACCTCCTAGCTGGGATCTTGCAACCCCTCAGGTGTTTCCTTCCCTTTATCTCTCCATCTTGTCCGCTCAGGCCAGGGCCAAACCTTCCTCGGGGTGGCAGCCACCTCACACCAGCCCTGGCTTGACAGTGCTGAACTCTGTGGCAGGTCCATCTGGAGAGACATTTTGGTGTCTGCATTGCTCCTCCTTGCCCAACTCTAAGGTGTGTGAGTCTGAAACAAGATTGAATTTCCTTTTGTTTTCCTCCCTTGGAGGCCATTTTAGGCCAACTAATTTACTGGGACATGTCAGCTGGCCTCGGCCTGGAAATATGGGAAGGGTTTAAAAATTGTTTTTAGCAGCTCTAAGAAAGCATTTCCCAGTAGGTACGTGCCAGCAGAGACTGCCAGCTCAAATCACCTCACAAGGGCCCTTCAGAGCAGCTCTCAGACACAGGAAATTTTGATAGTGAGAACAGGCATTTCTGCTATCACTTTTGCTTTCCTCTTTAGGAAAGAATGACCACTTAGTTTCCTTTTTTTTTTTAAATGGATTTCATTGGATTGGCATTGTTTATGTGGGGAAGTTTTGCATACTGACTTGTCTCCTGTAGCTGTTTTTATATTGCTCCCATTCCCACTCAAAATTTCTCTATCAGTAAAAGCAGTTACTATTAGTACAAACTTTTCTCCTCATTTCTCCTGGATTTTGCATGACTACAGGAGTCTGTGGAATCACTCTTTCCTCGGTCCATTCAGGGTGTCCCATGCACTCATAAGCTGGAGTGCACCACAGTGGTTGCTTAAATACGGGCTGTGTGAAGATTTGCCTCCCTTGGTGGGGGCTGGAGAGTCCCAAGAGGAGCTCATTATTCACCACACACTGCCAAACAGACTGGTGAGCTTACTTTTACACAGGCATTCTCTGATATCAGGTTCACAAAGCACTGCTCTGGTTTTCTTCTCCTCCCCCACAACTTAAAGATCAGGAAAAGAATTCAGCATCTAGAACCAAGATGTGTGCAAGAGAGTGCTTTCATTCTCGCTTCCCTCTTTTCCATCCACCAAGCCAGAATGTACAGATACCCCCTCAAAAAGCATCTTTTATTCCCTCTGACCATTAAAATTGTGAGCAGAAACATGCTAACACACAAAAATGTACCCTTCTCCATTTGTAACAGCTCTTTTAAATAATTCCTGCCAATTTACTAAGCCTGACCTTGTGTTTCCCCAACAACACAAAGGACGGCTCTATTCAGGCTGTCCCTTTCCAGGAGATTCCCCATTCGAGTGCTTGAAATGCTTTTTGTCTCTTTGGCCTATGCAGCACTAAAAGGACTAGAGTAGAGTTTACATTTACCCAGACTACTTTTTTAAGTACATCAAGATCTACAGAGCCACTTCTTACTTCATCAGGATTTTTAAACACTGAAAGAAGAAAAATTGAAGCTCCAAGTTTTTTTTTACAAACAGAAATAGTGCCAACTTAATTTCCTCCCTAATTGCTTTACATTTGGTATATGCTGATGCACTTAGAAGCAGGGTGGTTTAAAAACCAATGGTCTTTTGAGTTTATTTAGTTTCAGGGTTTGATTTTTTTTTTTTTGTCAGTTATTTTTACTAACAGAATAACTCTCAGTGAGAGGAGTTTGGGGATCTGTTGTACCATGGAACAATCCTTTGGATGAATATCTGTCTCTACAACTTTCTTTCCACAAGCATGAAATGAGGATATAATGCATACATTTCACTCAAAAGTTTAAAGCCCATTG
The DNA here is from genome assembly GCA_013401135.1 of Cettia cetti. Classification (NCBI taxonomy): domain Eukaryota; kingdom Metazoa; phylum Chordata; class Aves; order Passeriformes; family Sylviidae; genus Cettia; species Cettia cetti. Next base: position 82,337 of record VZUI01033510.1, read on the forward strand.
CCTGAGAGCATGATATAAATATAGACTATAAACTCCACAAAGAGAAGACAAAACATCTGTTATTTCACTGCAAGAGATTGTTAGACCATTAAAACAAAAGACTGCTGATAAAGATTATGTGCCCATTTGGATAAATTACTACTAAAGGATCTGTTAAATATCAGCAGAGGAAAGGATTCCTTATTCCCAGACTTTAACATTTTCAATAGGAAAAATCTGGGAAGAACAGGTCAGTTTAGATCCTCTGACTCTAGGTTCCTGAGTCTAACTCATCCTTGAGCCACACAGCTGAGGAAAATGTGAATGCTCATCTTTTCCAAAGAATTTTTAAATAGTTGTGCAGAAAACAGAAGTCAGAAAAATAAGTCTTAGCTGGAAACTTTGCTTTAACTGCATATCTATGGTTACCTCCTCCAAAGCATTCAACAGACTACCAGGGTATTTTCATTTTTACTGAGTTTTAAGATAGGCCTTCAAAAATCAGCTTTACCATCCGTGTTGGACTAGTTCTAGCAGAACATTTCAAATGTTATTGTACTGCAATCCCTTGATGAGAAGCATTGTCAAGTTTAATTTGGTTTTAATTTAGCTTTTGTGTAGGAACCTCCAACTTTCCAGTTTCTGTAACTATTTAGTTAACTACAGGAAAAAACTTCTGTGCTCTCAGGCTGGTGCTTTGGTCAGTATTAGTAAAAAGAGCCACTACTTAGTGTTTTGCCAGTGACAGTAAGTTATGCTTACAGAGAAGTGGACAGGTAAATGGACAGGTAAGAAATACCCCATCCTTCAAAGAACAGGTGTGTTGGTAGTGAAATGGAAAACATCCTGTGTGCCCTGACACAAGGTCTCCTATCACCTCATGCACCTTCACTGACTTGCAGGTGGCCAGATCCTTTCTGCACACCCTGAAAACCTCTGAATAGAAATTGAGTTCTGTATTTCACTTGGTGAGTCCCTCTGGATGGGGTCCCTTGGGGCTGTGACATAACATTTGCAGCTCCAGTCACTTCAGCTCCAGCTCAGAGGCAGGGCAGGCACGCCAAGGGCCAGGGCCAGCCATCCTGTGCATGGTGCGTCTGCAGCTCAATGCAGGCAGCAGCACACAGGTTTTGTTAAGGCTGTTTTCAGGGGATGTGCAGGAGGTACATCCTGGAGAAACTGGGGTAGCACTGCACCCACAGTGCAGCACAGAGTGCTGGAAACACACACAAGCACCTGGGGCATTGAGCTGCTTTGCTCTTGGTGCCACTCAGAGAAATTAATGCATCCAAACATGCTGACAGCAAGGATGCTGAATTGCCCCCCCTTTGGCAGAATGTTTGTCTCAGACAACCCTTGTTTGCCTCAGCAATCAGGCAGCAGCCAGAGCTTTTCTGGAGTCTGTCCACACAAAGCCAAGGCAATGGGAGGCCTGCTCTAAGGGGATTAGAGGGGATCTCTGCTTAATTAGTCTAAGAGGGCTGATCTCAAAGATTATTTCTCACACACAGCAGAAAGAGCTACCAAATGATCTTTGGGTCAGTCAATTACTGCCCATATTGGGTGATGTGGCAGAAAACGGGCTAAGACTTTTGATCCAGAAATCCAGTAGCAGTGGTAGCTGGGGCCATACTGACACACAGCTGGTCAGGGGGAAGCACAGGCCATACCTCTCTCACAGGGTGGCAGAGCAGCAAGCTCTGAAATCACCGTGGCCTGATTAGCCCAGCTTATCTGGAAACATCCTTTGTGGTGGCTCCTCAAGGCAGAACAAGTGTTCAGCATGATCTGGTCCTGCAGTTCCTGACTAACCCACGGAAGAGAAAGATAGCCCCCCTACCTGTCCTCTGTGGTGGACAGCCCCTGAAGGTGTTTTTCAAGGAAAATGCAGGTTTAGCAGCCATTACAGGATCAGTTAAAGAAGCTGCATGTCTCTAAACGTCCTAAGTCCCAGCTGTGGTCTGCAGGGAAGCTTTGCTAAAGAAGGTGAATGTAGCAGCTGCTGCAATGCTAATCCAGCTTTCTCGGCACTCACAGCAGCATTGCAGGAGCAGGCTGCTCGTCAGCAGCGCCCACACGGTGTGGCAGACGCTGTTCATTCACGCAGTTCCTTACAGGGAGACTTGTATGGGTAGAGAACAGGGAACTCTCTTTTTTCTAGAACTTTTCTTATTGCTGCCATTGAGTCCCAAGTGACCACCTGCTCCACTGTCTCTTTTTTATACTTGATCAGGGAATTTTATGGATTATTTTGATATTGCCATCCAGGCTCAGTGAGCTGTAAGAATTCTTCCGCTCCCCAACTCTTCCCTTTTCCCTCCTCTTAATTTGAATTTATATGTTTCTGGACACATAAAGGTGACAAATAGCAGCTGAAATGATTTTTTTTTTTTCTGAAGATAGCAAGATGAGGAAACCTAAATCTGGATTGTATTTTTTTTTATTGTTTGCTTGGTTTTACTGTTTGGTGTTTTTTTTCACTGGTGTGTTTTAAAACTTTTGACAAACTCCTAAAATCTGGAACAAATGAAAAAGTTTAATAAGGAGCAGCATTGTGAATTTTTTGAAAGTGTGGTTTTCATAATTTATTGGAAAACTCTACCTCTTTTAAACAAACAAACTAGGTTTATAGCTTCAGTGATGCATAGGCTGTGTACATTTCTGAGTCAGAATGTCTCCTGAGAGCAGGGGAGACGCAGCTTCTGCCATGAACTATTGATTCAAGAGCACACAGTGGTTGCTTTGTGCAAAACCTACACAAGATTAGAAAAAAAAACCCCAAAAACAACAAACCAGACAAAAAAGGGGAATAAAGGAAGAATCTCGTCTTACATGAAACAAATTGTTTTGCACATAGAAAAAAGACGAACATGAGAACATGATGTTCACCCAACGGCAGAGTTCACTTGCCTGGAGTGAAGAGCCGTGTACCTTTATGAGCAGTGTATCTTCCCAGTCACTATCCTTCCTCCATACTGACAAATATAAAGTTTTTTACCAGTGTATATTTCTGGACGAATCAGAGAGCTCTGAAACTGGGGATACCTCACCTAATGGGGAGAAAGCAATCTTTATTGCTCTTCAGACTTCCTTTAGCAATGAAAAATGTCAAGGAAAACAAGCATTTTGCTTTAGATCTGATGCAGAGATGAGAGTTCCCTTCCTACAGCCATCACAGAGATCTTGTTTGCAGGAAGATGTTGTTTTGTTGGATTAAGGATATTCACCTGATGGGTTAACTTTAAATGCAGAGATTAGGAATTATCTAATATCTATGCCTGTCATGCACAACATTCCCTGGTTGAAAAGGGGAACAAGTAGACAACACGCTCTAAGTATCCACCCACTCTTCATGATCTCTGACTGCTTGAATAAGCACGTTCCTAGAAATAACCACAAATAGCACCTTCATCAAGAAAGGTTGATTGAGTTCCCTTAATAAAGAGGTGCCAACTCTTATGAATCCTTCTCGAATCTTCACAGTGCATCTTTTTCTAAAAAACTAGGCAGAACCAGAAGAGTTTTTGGTGTTCTCCCTCCATCTTAAAAAACAAAGCCAAAGGTTACATCAATACTGCATTTAAGTGTTGTCTTCCCCTCAAAAGAATTTTAATAGAACCAGTCAGGAAAAAATAAATTTCATCTGAAAAACGGTTAGAGAAATACAAAGGCCTGAAAGGACTCTTGCCCTGTTAGAGCAGCACCTGTTACAAGTCTTGAGGCTTCATGGAGAATTTGAGAAGCATCTTAATTCACATAGCATTGAGTGTCCTCATCCATTTACTCTATCAATAGGACACTTAAGTATCATATATTTTGCTTTGCAGAATCTTATCTTCTTTACATTAATCAATTTGAGTTCCTGCTTTTAAAACCTCACACAGCAAATATCATAAAGGATAACTAACTATTGCCTTACTTAGGCAAGGACTTCTATGCAAAATCACACGAGCACTTTTGGAAAGTTTTTCTTGTGTCCCTGTGTTGGTGACATGCCATCATGCAGGTTATGAGGTTCCTGTGTTCAGACCACTCCTCCACTACTGGTGTTAATGAAATCTGCCTCTGAATCTGCTCCTAGATGACTTCACTGCCAGCAAAGCTGATTTCTATTCCTTAAACAAGAAACATTAGGATCTACAGTTGGAAAACCTCCCTGCTGAAGTCTCATCCTACTCTTTCCCACTCTATTTCTCAGCTCTCAGCCAGTGTGTACAGATAGGGACTGTGCCTGGCACCCAGCAGTTACTATATATGAAATACAAAGAGCAGAAAGTATATCCAACCCAGTTGAATAGTCTGGGTGCAGACTTCCATCTCTCCTTATAGTGGGCAAACCATTTTTTCAGAGGCTTATAATTTGGCCAAGTTTAGACCCATGTACCAATATTGTGGGGTTTGGGGCCATTTCCCAGGGGTTCAAACCAGAATGGTGCCAGGTTTTGACAGAATGTTTTCAGGAATTTAGCACATGCAGAATGGTGCATCTTCCATTGTTTTATCCTTAGAAACAGCTGAACCATTAAAAAATAGAGAACAAACAACCACCCCCAAATCTGGGACAGAGAGATCATCCTGAAAAAATCTGGAGCTCTACTAATTAGTTTGGAAAGCAGAAAAAAAAAAAAAAAAAAAAAAAAAAAAAAAAAAAAAAAAAAGATGATCACTTTGTCTCATACTAGAAAGTGTCAGGCAACCTCTATTCAGTTTGATTATTCCATCTGCAAGAACAAGGGTGAATAGCAAAAAAAGCCTATGTAATAACCAAAAGAGCTGTGATCTAGAGTATATTCTTGACTGTAGGATGAAAGCATGTTTTGTTTTCCTAAACTGTGTTGTACAGCTAGAAAGCTAAGGTGTCATGTCTCAAGTATTTGGGGATGACATTTGAAGTTAATGTCTTTTGGTTATTAAACTGCACAAGGAATCTAAAGCAAGAAAAAATTTGGAATCTTCCCATACAACATCTCAAGAAGCACCTTTATACTTATTCCATTGAAATGTCTTATAGAAGGCTACATTTCAGATCCAGTTCTCTGATCTACCTAATAAGCATTTTTGTGCAAGAATACTCTTAATACTCATATTTCTACCATTCAATATAACAATCAAGTCTACCTAGATATTTTTCTTCAGCAGTCTTTCAGGTTTATAAATTTACCTCTTTAACCTAGATCTACCCACATTCTCCTCCACTTCTGTCAGCTAACCACCTCACTGTTCCATTCTTCAGTGAAACTCCTATGTGACTGTCTGGCCTTGCAAACAATCCTAAGAAGAGCAACCAGGTCTGTTGTACGTGGTCACTGCACCGTGAAGAACTTGAAATAAATTCTCAGTGCCCCACAGACTATTTCATGTTCCAGTCAGACCACAAAGCATGTGCTTGAAAATACACAAAAAAACTGCTCCAGCAGAGTGGAATGAAGATGTGCTGTTAGCAGTCCCAGTATTGCACAGTGCCTGGCTCACATCAATATGGCTTTTTCTTCCACCCACTTGCAATCCAGCCTGAAAATGCAACCCACAGCCTGGAGAAGAGAAGGCTCTGGGGAGCCTTCTGGCAGTCTTCCAGTACCTAAAAGGGGCTTGCAGGGAGAGCTGGAGAGGGACTTTTGACAAGAGCCGGTAGTGACAGGACAAGGAGGAATGGCTTCAAACTGAAAGAGGGCAGGTTTAGATTCTAAGGAATAAATTTTTTCACTGTGAGCGTGGTGAGGCACTGGAACAGGCTGCACGGAGAAGTTCTGGATGCCCATCCCTGGAAGTGTTCAAGGCCAGGCTTTGAGCAATCTGCTGTAGTGGAAGCCATCCCTGCCCATGGCATGGGGATTGGAACTAGATGAACTTTAAATATCCTTTTCTATCTGAATCATTCTACGAGCCTATGACTCTTAACTCAGTACTTTTTACTTCCAGTGTGAGAAGAAAAACGTTGTGCTGACCATCAGACAAATGAAGCCCTGAACAACTGGATTCAAAATCTAGATGTATTAACTGACCTCCCTAGGAAGAAAAGAAACCAGCAGTTCCAAATGTCTGACTGCTATTAGCAAAAAAACCCCCAAAACAAAACAAAAAAACAACCCTAAAAATACAAGAAAAGGTCTTTCTGCAGGTTTTATGGAAATACAGGAATTATGTTTAAGACGACTGAGTAGGACACTAAGGTATTCAAACAGTCATTGGAAGCTGGAAATGTCTGTCTTAAATGAGAATGACCAAAATGGTGCCTGCCAAAGGAAGAGATGCTGGCCCACTGCTTATGGGCCAGACAGGGCAATCAACACAGTTTCCAGCAATTTCAGAATCATTCTTCCTTCACTCAGAGAAACAGAGGTTGCTTGATGGATAATAAAGCACAAGGTAAACAGCAAGGACATAATACTACTGGAAGTAACTTGAGATAGAAGATGTAGTCCAGTGATTCCCTGATCAAGCAACAAAAATATTGACCAAAGGTTGGTGATTCAGTTAGACTGATACCTGTGAAAGACTAATAACAGGATATTATATCCAACCAAAATAATTTACAGAGTAAAAAACTTCCTGCAGTAGCTAGAGGAAAAAAAAAAAAAAAAAAAAGAAGGGGGAAGAGTGCAGAGAGACAGAGAAAGCATTTCCTAGGAGTAAAAAATTCAAAGTTTTCTAGCTGTTAGCTGTTCAGCTTTTTGAAAAAAGCATGTCACATATTGGCATTTTTTAAACTGTTCAGAACAGCCCAATGAATTCCTGTTGTCTCTCTATAGGTATCTTCTTGGGCAAAATAAAAGGATATTACTAAGCTAATGGGACTGGAAGAACCTATCAGCAAAAGTTCCCTTGGAACTGACTTACAGAATGAATGGGCAAATCAAAAACATGCAATTAGAGGCATGTGTCAGCCTTCTATATGATCCATAGAACTAAAAGCTTTTTAAGATGTACCAGCCTCAAGCTTCTTGCTCCTTAAGGCATGCATGACATGAAAACAAGAGACTACCAAGCACCCATCATTACCGAAAATAGGGTATTTTAGTGATACTGGCATGACTAAAATGTAAGTGCTGATCAGTGCCAATTAGCTAGAATAATCCTGTTAGCATTAGCTCAACTGTTCATTTATAAATCTCTGCAACACTAATTGTATTTGAAGTTCTTTTAACACTAACTCCTTTTGTGTGGTGCTGAAAGCCTTCAAAACACTCATCAATTGAACAGCTGATATAACAAACATTCCTTCTTCAACCTTTTGCAGTCTCAGTGCTGTAAAAGTAGTTCTGCATATTAATTATATTATATATTGAACAAGTTTTTATTTGGTCATTTTATTTTTTATACATAAAAATTTTATTATACATTTACAATAAGCACTACTCTCCTGCCATAGCAAGAGCTGTATCTTATCAAATACTGAGTATTACTGATTGTTGTCAGTGTGTATCCCACCAAGAAAAGTGAACAGAAAAACCCCCTCTGTTGCTATTGTTCTTTATCAAGCTCATAACTTAGACTACAACATCCATCCATAAAAATAAATTGTATTTGATTTTTATTTATTGCTATTTAATTTGTACCAGAAGAGCATTTTGGCAGGAAATACTTAGCTGAACTGAATATAGTTGACAGTGCTGTTTCAAATTACTGGGCACCCTCATCAGCTCTGGATGAAGTTTTTGATCAAATCAAAATGGAAAATACAGAAAATGCAAGGAAGATTTCATTAAATAAATTTATTTGTTAAAATAATTTAACTCCAAATACAACTGCTGAGTTTGCATTGAGTTCTATGTACAATTCTTGTTTTATTTGAAACATCAAGGTTTAAACAACTGACATTGTTACAAAACAAACTGTTGCCCCATTTTAAGTTGCCAGTTGTATTAGAGCTCAACAATTAACTGTGAAGTACATTAATTCACCCCTAGGAAACTCCAAATCAACAGCGTTAAGTCTGACTCCAGAACCCCCTTCAGTCTTTCTTCAAACCCTGATCAAGAATTAACAGATGCACAACAATGCAGATAAAAGCCTCCTGCAGTTGTCAAACATTTGCTTTTGTTGCGGAGTTTCACAATTAAAGCCTAACCAGTGCTTTGATGGCACACTGGCAAAAAAAAAAAAAAAAAAAAAAAAAAAAAAAAAAAAAAAAAAAAAAAAAAAAAAAAAAAAAAGAAAAGAAAAAAAAAATTAAAAACAAACATGCACAAAACCCCCCAACCAAATGGCTGACATCTTTAGGTAACATTCTATACAGGAAAGCAAATACCAGTAGTTTTCCCACAGAAAAGTAATGGCAAGTGTAGCACTGGGGTTAGGGAGAGGCTAGAATCAGAACAGAGATGTCACCAAATTTATTTTTTTGATGCTCTGAAGGGGTGGGCAGGGGGATGGGCACAACAGAAAAAAGCCAAACATAATCCAAGTTATATTTAATACTCCTGATCTGATTCTGGTTTGTTTGCTTTGAATCATTTTTGTGTGCATTTTTAAGGGAAAGAGGAAACAGTTGCTCTCACTATCATAGCTTAAAAGAATAGAAGTTGCAACGTTTTCTTTAAAGAAAAAAACAAAACTGGGGAAATGCTGTCTTTGTAGAAAAGTACAAAACTCTACAAAAACAGCCAAAGGAAAAGTGGGTCTTTGGAACAAATCATAATATTTTAAGGCATGTTATAAGAAACTTTCAAATACTATAATTGGTAATCCTATCAGGGTACAAATGAAACAGTGACCCAGGACCAATGACTCCTGCAGGGTGGCCATGCAGCCGCCATGTGGCTCACCTACCTCCCTTTCTGCTACCCCTACAACTTGAAAAATCTGTCGAGTGCAACTGTCATTGATTCAAGCTCCACTATCTTCACATTAGTGGAAATACAAATAGTGCATAACTACTTCCTCAGAACTATACAATGAAAAACAACACTTACGCTTTGCCCCCCCAGCCAAGCTGTATGGTAGCTTACATATGGCCTATGCTTGTGAAAATGTAAGAGTGTAATGAAAAACAAAACCGGGAGATATTTTCTTTAATATTTTTTGTTAAAAATTTACTGTGCAATTTTTCCTGTATTTAAAGCCCATCTGCTTTATATTATGAACTTCACATTAGGCTGTTCATACGATATTACATGCCATTTTCTTGGTTGACGAACAATCTGTGAGGTAAGATTTTTCACATCTCTGTAAATAACCTCCCATAACATGCTCTTCTCCAACTCAGTTTGAAATTTGGCTTTGGTTTGTTTTCTGGGCTTTTTTTTGTAGTTTTTCTTTTTTGAGTGCTTATGCAGTGGATCTCACACTGACAAGCTGTTTTACAGATGGATTGTGCTGCTTGATTAACCATTTCCCAATCTAGATATTTGAAACCCTGAAATATCATTAATCCAACATTTCACACCTTGTTTAAGCATGGCAGCTGACACAATGGGCAGGCAGGGGGTGGTAAGAGAACATTCATACCATCTAGTTTAGGCATGTGAGTTGTGTGACTTGGAGGACTAAAGTTAAAAGCCTAAGTTTGCTATACAGTCAATGGAAAGAGGTAGGTGCCTCTAGGAGGGCGATTCAGAGCACCCAAAAGGGGCATTCAGATGCCAGAAATAAATGCTGTGCCTATCTCCCTAAGAGAACAAAGTACAGTAACAGAAGCTCTGCAAAGTAGATGGGAAATGGGCTACATTTACGTTCTAGTAAGGCTTAATGTTCTGTGACATCTAATGCCCTTTGTCACACTGGTTGTGGAACGGTCTTGAAAGATTAAGGGCAGAGTTGGCCAGTTCTCGTCTGTGAATGATTTTCTTTAGTTATCATCCAGTGAACTATAATTCAAAATGTTAAGCATATTTATGTATGGAAATCTGCAAAGTGTCCTTTGTGGCAGATGAGAGCGCTTTTAGGAAGTTCTGCAGATGGAGGCAAAACTCTCGAACCTAACTCCAATTACAGCATTTCTAAGGGCCATATACACGCACACATACACACTCAACACACACACACACAGCCCAGCACCCCTATTTTCACTCATTTAAACACAAGGAACTACACTGTTACTGCACAAGATTTAGAAACTAATAAACGCATGGTGTTATTTAGACCACAGGCTCAGTGACTGTATTTTTATGGCCAATTTTACCTATAAAAGATCCAGCTCAAGACAATCTCTCCAGCATTTAAAATCTAAACATTGCGATTGAAAACTTTTCTATACTTTGATTGTAAGACTTTGAAATAGGTATTTCTGTGCCATTAGTCATGCAAATGATAAATACTTCACTGCTATGAAACTAGCAAGTCAGAGCTCGAGCATCCTTTCCAAATAAAATATTTGCTCCCACCATTAAACACTCCAATAATTGGGGCAAGCTTTGAATAGTGTGTCAGGCAATTAACAAGCCATTTCCACACTCACCTAAGGAATTACAACCGTAACTATTTCACCTCTGAACCAAATGATTTCACGTGGTTATTCAATTTAAGTTTTTAACATTAAAGCTATCAAATAGCAAACTGGATTTTCAAAGGTTAGTTCGGGATCACACCAGAGAATGTAGCCCTTAAAGGCAAGAAAAACTGTTGTCTTAAACAAACTTAAAAATGCAGGATGTTCATACTGTCCCACGAGGTTTCTGCAGAAGGGAACATATGGATGAAACATGGCTTAATTTTCCTTACAAGATGGTACTAGTTAATCTATTAAAGTGTTCCTTGTTAGTAAGGCTCAGCAATTTTTTTTTCATCACAGTTGCTTCCTCCTGGTTCAGTAAAGTGAAAATAAAGATGCTTCCTGCTTTGTAAACAGAGGGTTTGTTTGGCTTTTTGTAGACCAAAACCTGAAGCGATCCTCCATTTTTGAGCAGCAAAATGAAAGATTTAAAACATTCCAATGCCAGACTGTTTCTTCCCCCGTCACTTGTTTCCAGATCTTGCCTCTCATTTCACACACTGATTCAATGTTTTCTATTTCAAGATGCAGGATAAAGTGTAGAAATAATAGCATTGATTTTGAAAAGAATCCACACTATATGGGTCTCTGGTAGCCTTTTCCTCCAACACTGTCAGAAGTTCTTGTGAAATCAACATAGCTGACTGAACAAACTCAGCCACATGTGATAGTGCCCATTCTGAAGCGTGGTAATCAGACACCAAAAGACTTGGCTTTCCTTTTCATACTTATGCTCGTCGTGAAAGGTCTTCAGACATATCCTCTCCACTGCTTTCGTCTCCTGTTTCCAAAAGGATTCTGTCCTCTTCGGAAATAGTTGCTGTTGTTGCTGTCTGACATGACAACACATGTATGTTCGACTGGAACGACCCTGTAGATCAACTGACTGTGCCATAAAATTGCAGGTGCTCAAAGGGAAAAAACGGGTGAGATGTGGTCATTTAACCCAATTATATTCAGAGTCAGTGATTGACTTTCAATGCTCAGCTCTGAGTTAATGTTGCTACTTCACTACAGATGTATTTCAAGTGACCCACAAACCAGGAAGTGAAGTAGACAGTTTTACCACCTTACAAAATTTCTGCAAATTAAGTCCAGGTTAGGTCATTTTTAATGCTATTGTATATTACATGCAGAACAGCATGGATCATCTTTGTCTGGCTGTGCTGCATAGTTCATTTGTCTAACAATTTCCGCAAAGAGCTCATCCACCATTGTTTTACTTTTAGCAGAGGTCTCCATAAAGGGGCAGCCCCATTCTTCAGCTAAGGCTCTGCCTTCACTCAATGATACTTCTCTCTCACTTTCCAGGTCCACTTTATTACCAACCAGAATTACTGGCACCTTCTCATACCTACAGTTTAAAAACAAAAACAACAACAATAATTATATTTTTAAAAATGCAACATTCTTAAAGTAAAAAAAAAAGAAAAAGAAAAAGAAAAAAATCTATTTGCAAACAGTACAGACCCAATAGGAAAAGATATTTGGACTATTTTAACACTTTACATTTGAAAAAAAATGTGCATTTCACATTCTAGCGATTTGTTGCATATTTGTTCCCCTCAGAGCTTTCAGAGTTCTACAGAAATCTTTCTCCTCTGAATTTTCCTTCCCTCCAGGAAGTATGCCTGTATACTTCACACTACAAAAGTATACTTTCACACTACAAAAATGAGGAATATAACACTATTTTCTCTGTTTGCAATCTGCAAGTGTAAGAACAGGATGGACATCGAACTCTCACTTCAACATTACATCCTCCTCCCTGAACAAGTACTTTGTATCTTCTGCTTGGGATAACGACATCACTCTCCCTTTCAAGAGTACATTTATCTTTGGTCAATATATACAGAACTCTATGAATAGCAATACATGAGAAAAAACCAAAGGGCCAGTAAATTACTTCCAAATTTCATAAGATTACTGTTACATATAAAGACATATTAAATAATACAGAATATATATCTCTCCTTTGAAGCATTCACATGATTATACTAGTTAAACAAGTCAAAGAGACAAATAAAAAAATCACTATTAAGTTCCAGGCAATACTATCACAGTTCTACTTCATAATCAAGTTGGACAGAACAGATCATATAGCTATGAAGGAATTTGTTACTTTGCACCTCCTTGTGAGGGGATCTGTGCCAAAATTTTTTACAAAATTGAAATGCCTGCTGGTTTCTTTTTCCCATCCTCACATTCATAAACCTTTCTTCAGACATAAAACTAAGTGTTCCATCAGGTTTTAAAATTACATATTTGCTATAGAAAAGAGAGAAGAAAACACTGGGCCTATTTCCAAAATACTCTTACACAGGTTTTCTCACAAAAGCAACTAGGACTGAGAGAAAAACCAATTATGATTTTTTAGCACTCAAACCAGACCTACGAGAAGCAAGATGGTACCTTCCTAACTTAAACCTGATTTTCTCCTTCATATTATCTTAGTAGTATTGCATTGAGTCAAATCTCTAGAGCAAGACTGAACTGCGGACAGACAAAAGATGCAGCTGACACCTGCAGAGCTGAAGATGAAACCCTCCTTAAGCCACTTATTACACCTTCATCCCACCCACCCATCCCCCAGCGGGCCAGGCAAGGCAGCAGAGCAGTGCTGGTGCATCTGCCTCATCTGGTTGAGGGAAACAGCCTGTTTCCCTGTCTGTCACCACTCTGCACTGGAACAGGTAACCTGTGTCTTCCCGCTTCCTCAGCTGCAGGGATGGTGGGCTCCCCCAGAGTCCAAAAGATAAAAGGCCAATAATGTCCCAAACAACATCAACAACTCTTACATCAGACTAGTAGCAAAAATCTGCCTATGTCATAAGACGTAGCTGAAATTCTAAACTTTGTTATGCCTCTTTGCTTACTAAGGGAATGTAATCTAATCCATAGTCCAGGGCTGTCATCAATAATTGCAGAGAATTCCCCTCACTTTTACCATTTATCCTGCCTTCATTTACCATTTGAAGAGATACAACCCATTTCTTACTCTTTGGATATGCAGTGTTTAGCAGAATGATATCTTTGGCACCTTTGCAAGAGCTAAGCTGCCATTAATTAAATACCAAAATACACACAAGCATCTTGAAATCTGTCCTCCTGCATTTAAACACAAGATAGCATAGTCCTAAATTACATAAGATGAATGGCACTCAACAGATAAAAAGAAATAGTGAATTGCTGTCTTATCTTTATTGTTCAGATGCATATGTCCTATTATATTTTCTATACAGCATTAAAAAAATCCTTCAGTGGAAATGGAATCAGGTACCACTTCAATGCATTTCTTGATTTCTGAACTTCCTCTAACTCTCCACCAGCTTGCCCTCTGGCAAAACTGAGAAATTCAAAGCAGGTGCTTGAGCCCTTGGTGCAGGTGCCCAGTGAAGAAATAGAGGAGCCAGAATTAAAAGATAACCTCTCTGAATTTTGTGAGATCACTCCAATTTGTTGAGAAACATATAAGGAAACACATATGCACTCATTGCAGACTTAAAGTCAGTTCCACTGAAAAATTCTTAAGTGCTTAAAAGGTTTAGGAACCCTAGAAAAGCTAGGCAACTAATTATCTGAGATCCTGTATGCTATGAGTACTTTGCACCTGGGAAATGGAGTAGTGGAAACCCTGATGTTTCGTACTGAAGAACAGAAAGAACTGATGAGCTGACAGCAAAGATGTGAGAAGCCTAATTTAATTTATTTGCACAGGACCATCTAGGAACTATTATGTAGAACAGATAAAAGCAATTTTCTGTATTGCTTTTCCTGTTGCATTTACCCGATTCACTACCTACCTACCTTCACCACCTAAAACGAGATGCTACAGTCAATAGCCTTATTCACCTTATAATTCAGGTTTACCCAATAACCAATAACTTTACAATACTGAAATGTGTAAGAAAGTCTTTCTGCAAAGCTCTCATTATGTCTTCTTGTCAAAAATAAAGTTGCTCTTACAGAATACACCCCAGTAATACCTAGATTTTGAGTGGTTAACTTCACAAAGAAAATACATTTTATATATATACACAGTCTGTGTGACATATATTTTAGATTTTTATATATATTTATGTGTGTCCATAATAAATACACACAACTTATCTTTCTACATAGAAAAGTCAGTGTCTACTCCCTAGAATACAGCAAATAATGGAAAAACAGTCCACAGATACTGAGCAGAAGACTGGCTCTGGTATGAGCTGGCTTTATGAGCTCCAATTCAGTATCAGCCCTGCCAGACCCAAGCTGAGTAGAGGGAGTCAGACCAGACTTCTGTGTATAATATTCCACAAGTACCAAGAGGATGATTAACTGTGTGTCTTCATTCAGAGTCCTAAGGGTCTTTGCACTTTCTAGTTTTCGAGTTCTGGTAACACTTTATGGAAAATCTAGCTCTTGACTAAATCAAACTCTACAAGCTCTGAAGTTTAAGCTAGCTCTGCACCCTTTATCTCCCAACACTGCCAGAATTTCCTGCCTCACTTAATATCCCAGGCAATTTTTTTTTTTTCTGATGACTATAGGGGAGATACTTGGCTCAATATTCTCCTTAATACAGTTGCTGATCTCACTGGAGGCAACTTCTGCTTGCATCTGGAGACTCCACTTGATACTCAGAGCTTTGACCAGCCAGATGTTGGACACTCACCATTTAGGTGGCGTGCAGCAGCACAGGCCCACCACAACAAGGGCAGTTTCTCAGATGTGGGGGAATTATATGATTCTAATGAAACTTGAAGGGAAGAAGAAGATCTCTTCCTCACAGGCTTTTCACCCTGTTGAATTTCAGTGGCCAAGAGAAAAACAGGTTCTTTACAAAGGAAAAACCAAATAAACAAAGAAAGAGACACCTTGAAATGTCCAAGCAGCAATGCAGAACCCTTCCATACAACCACAAAAACCAAATACAGGAATTCACAAATCCTTCCTCAAGCAGGACCTAACTTACAAATACTTTCAACAGAGCAAAAGAGGCTAAAACCCCATCACCTATACTGAAGTCCTGAATCCAGGCGGCTGCTCCCATCACAGGATCTGTGAAAGAGCAGCTCAGCCCACAGTGGGAGCAGGGCAGAAGTTTTGCCTTTTGCTGCAGCCCATTTGCCCCTGCCTGTCCCCTTAGCAATGGAAAAGTGGAACAGTTCTGCCCATTTCTGGAGCAGGAAAACCCAATTTTCTCAGTATGGCTGAAAAGCTTTGAGCAGCACTGATCATTCCTCTAATGAAAAGCAGGAGGGCCACCTGAAAATAAGAATTGCTGCCACTTTTGTCAGTATCAAAGCAGCACAGCATGTATTCTAGGGCAAAAATAGCAGAGCCTGTAAGAAACACTCTCAAATGTAGCAGGGCAAGGCTTGACTTTTTAAGACCTCTTCAGGAACAAATTTTTGCATGACCAATTACACGTGTTTGCAGAATGCGATTAAAGAACAAGGCACTTTACCCTGTTTAAATGATCTCACTATCTTTAGCTCCAATATGACAGATACCGAGCAGTGGCAACCCTTGAAGAGATAACAGGACTGCAGTCATTTATAGCCCCATGAAAGACACTGGTGCAGAGCCAAATGCCATCATAGCTAGGGTTTCCACTACAGTCATTGCCCCATAAAAGACAATCAGAATGTATTTCCCATTTCTAGATAAATTCACTGCTAAAACCTAGTCTGTTACCCATCTTTAATGAGCAGCTGGGACTAATAACCCACAGCAAATCTCTCAGTTTTCCTGAGGATGGCCACCACAGCCACATAAAATCAATAAATACACAAACGTCAGATGTTTTATGTGGCCGTTATACACCACTGACCACACAGTCTTATATGTCACACAGCAATAAATATTTCTATACTTTATCTTACCTCATGTGGTACACACATCCACATTTCTGTTAAGATGTGTACACTTTGAATAACATTTAGCTTAAAACATTTAGAAAGCTTCAAGGTGAATGGTATGAGAATGAGAGACTTTCCTCACAGATTTCCATTCTCCATTCATACTCAGAAAAACATGGGCAGCACCTGACTTTTTTTACAAGGAACTGCTCAGATTTCTGATTAGAACTGTCATCAGATAAAGATAAAAATAAAGATGATGTGCAGTGAAAGTATAATAAAAATGAAGATCAAAACAGCAAGATTTAAAAAAACCAAAACAAACATACAACAAGGCTAATAAACTGACCTGATTCCCTTAAACAGTGGTAGAGATTGCCCAGTATCCCTACACTCTGTGTGTTGTACTAGACAGTAGAGAAAAAGTACAAACAGGTTCCTGTTTTCTAATTTCACATTCTGGAAGTGATGTCTCTTTTTAAGGATTTTTTTCCCTCAGCTTCATATCAGACCCAAGTATTTTCAACCACATCATTCTGTGTAATAAACTAAACCAAGAAAATTCTTTGTATTCTTACAGACCATTTTTTATAACAAGTTTAAGTCCTGTTGAAGTTTTTGGGAAGATGCATGATTACAGCTTTATATGATAAAAACTGGGGCCACTGAAATACAAAATGTATCTATACAGGATAACTATTACTAATAATCAAAAGGAATCTCCAGTACTAAATCACCTTTATTACCTTTCTCTCTTTTTTTTTTTTTTTTTTTTTTTTAAATGCACTTCTGGCACTTTAGAGAGCATTTCAAAAACGAAATTAATTTAAGGGATAAAGATACTAGTGTTGAAAACGATGCAAATAATATCAAAAAGTCAGTAAAAATAATTATTCTTCACTTTAGGCTTACAAAAAATGTGTGATATGAATCCTGCCAAAATACACAGCAAAAGAATTATGGGTAATATGAAATAAAGTATGAGAAACTACAGTTAAATCTATAAGATTATTTACAAATTCACACTAAATATAACTAAATATCCTTTTGTAATGTAACTCGCAAACTTTGATTGCCTGCAGTAAAATCTGTCATAACTTGAACAAGCAGTTTCCTCATCTAGAGGAAGAACATTCCAAGTGTAACTATCAAGAATTTTTCTAATCCCTTTCACGTAATTTCTTGGACATTTTAATGCAGAATCCTTGATATTTAAAACTCACATCAGCTATGGAGGATAAGAAAAGGCACAGAGTGTTCCCCAGCCTGATTCTGAGCCTAAAACACCAGGATAAGAGGAAGCCATACCACAGAATTTTCAAGGAGAAAATCATCTTTACCCTTTGCTGAAGCTACCAATTCTTGAACCAAAGCAGCAGGAAAGATATATATATACTTCTCAAGCTATTACTACCTTAAAACACACAGACAGAGGAGACATCTTACTTTTTCGAAACCCTTATTCTTTGTTTTTTTGGTAGCTTTAAAGACTGCAGCCATTAGGGGGTCATTGTGCAGAATTATGTTTTCATGGACTCCTGCAAATAGACGCCAATGAAGATGTGTCAATATCTGTACACATGTATAAATGTGTCAGAGAGATACTCAAATCTAGCAAAGGTAGGTTTCTGCAAAGTTTGAGCACTTTTCCCTCTAATGGAAATTATTACAGCTTCTCAGGGAAAACCATACAGAACAGCTGTAAAACTCCCACGATTCTGGTGCAAACAAGTCATTCCAGTTTACTAATTAATTGCATTTAATATTCACTTTTGTAAGCTATATTGTGTAATGATTTAATTTCTTAAGCAACAACTCCCAACTAAAAAATAGTCTTAAAATCATTTTTATAAATGAGTAGATGTTAAAGAGTTTATTGGAAGTCCCACTGCAATTAGGTGGCTGAGTCATGAATCAGTTTGCTATAAAGAACAGTGTATGGCCTAATTGCAGGACTGGGATCTAACATTTTATTCTAGGCTTTGACATGAACTCCTTACATAGCCTTTGGGAAAACAAACTTTTCAGATGGATGGATTGAGGTATATAAAGTCATGATAATTTTACTTACTCATAGGACAGCAAATTAAATAATAATTGCAAAACAACTTGGGAGGGTAATATTAGAATAATAAATAACACCACACAAAATCACTTTTGAGAAGGCTTCAGAAACTTTGCTCCTGTACATGAAACTTTCTGGAAATAATCCCCTCAGTGTAAGCAAAATACTTTAAAGCCAATTCAGATCTGTGGGTGTTCGAGCTGGCTTCACTTGCCAGTTTGGCTCACCATTGGTGCTATGCTTGTAAGAAATTAGAGGAAATAGTTCCAAGCAAAAGCCCAAGAAACAACAACCAACCACAGTATACAGAAGCACTATAAATATCTGCTTCCCAACTCTCACAATAAGCACTTTTCAACCAAGGCACTTGCACATTGTTCCTTGGCAGCTTACAGCTGAGACCTTCTAAGGGACAAGAACCACAGCTTGTACAACCCAACACACAGACTCAAAGGCCATGCAGTAAACCTACATTCCCTTGCTGCAACAGATGTAACAGGATGATGCACATCATCTCTGTATCAAGGACACCAAAGATCTTTACAGGTCATTTCCATTCACTTCAGAGAAAAATTCTTATCTGCAGAGGATTTTCCGCATCTAAGATTTCATAGGAGAACAAGAATAAAAATAAACTCCTTCCAAGTTTTCAGCCTCTTTCTGCAAGTCACTACAGAGAGAGTCTACCTTTGGCTCTCCCTCCAGCTTTTTAAGGTAAAATGTCAAGAACATCTGAAAATTGAAAGGTCTATCAACATGTCTTAAGGGTTCGCTACTCACTAAAGTAAGTCCTAAAAAAAAAAAAATCCCTGGTCATTAAGATGTTAGGGAGAAAATTCTCTTAATGAGAATTTTCTCATTAAGCTTGCAGAACTCCATGAATGTTTGAACTAGGTCTCACGACACTGTCTGTTCCCCTCGAAGTAAGGCTCTGGCACAGGTGAAGGAAAACAGCTTTCTGAATGCTGGGGATGACAAGGAGCCAGTGACACAAGTAGCTTCAGTTCTCATCTACTGCCATTCAAATGCTCAAAAACCTTAACAAACAAGAGGTTATTTTTCACCTTAAAAAGGACCTTCTCCCTAGTATCTATCATTAAAATTCATAGCTAACACTGAAGTCTATTATCAAGACTGAAAAGACTCAAAGGGATATATAAAATCTACCTTCTTAGCAGCAGGTTTGCTGGGAGCATATCCAAACAAGATTTTAATCCTTGAGTTCCCTCTCTATGCCAATCAAAATCCTCATCTTACACAACCGAGGATCAACATCATCTAGTTGAAATCCTGAAATGCTTGGCACGTTTAGCAACTCAGAAACACTGAAATTTTCAAATGGGAGTTTTCTGTTCCTTGGTTTAGCTTAAGAAGCAATAACCACAAGTAAATACAAGGCAAATTTTTACCTGACTTTTTCCATTGTGACTAATTCGCTTGTTTATAAAAGCAACAAGAAAATCAGAATGTCCTACAAATCTGAGATTCTCACAGCTATACCAATTTCATCTAGCTCCTGTTTCTCTACTTAGTTCATACTGAAAGAAGTCTACTTGTCAAGAAAACTACTAACAGATTATGAGGCATGTTATAGTTGCTTAAATACATAAAAGTTCCTGCTCAAAAAATTTCCAGACATTAAAATGTAGCACCTAATTTTTTTTAAATTACTGCTACTAGCTGTAGGAATAGCTCAATGTCCTGAAAATTAGGCCTCACATTTCAATATTTAAGCTTTGCATCCATAATTGAAAATTATTCTTAATAACCACATTAGTTTTCTTACCCTGAATATTTTTAAGCCATATCCATGCTAATAGACTAATGTTTATTCCAATACAATGAGCATGACTGGATATGTCAAGGCTTTCAGTACCTACCAAATGTGCAACATAAAGAAGATTCTAAAATTAAAGAGACTACCATCTATCTTCTATTTGTATTCTGAAGTCTCAAAAAAAGACATTTCTTTTAAATGACCACTTTTTTCAGACATAACCACTTCTAATTAAATTTTATCCTCCAATGTCTTAGAGCAAAAACATTAAGCGTCAAGAAAGAAGAATGCTGACGTGATTTAAGAGATGTGGGTTCAGTTTCACACCCTGTTACAGACCTCCTGTGCAATTCTAGCAAGTGCCTTGAACTCTGTATCTCTGCTCTCCATCTGAAGAAAAGAGTTGTCAGCTTTAACCTTTACTGCCTATGGCACATAAACATTTCTGAAGTCTTCCATCCTTAGTGATGGAGGCAATCTGAACATCTCGAAGGATGCAGAAGCAGTTTTGCTTGCTTTTCAAGTGAAAAAGCACCCTGCATCCCAGATATTCTCAGCAGTAAGCCATGTAACACCACAAAATTTTGGGATTTCTTTACAAGTATTTAGAACATTAGGGCAGATTCCACACCAACATCAAACCTGTCAGCAGAAAGAATAAAGCTGGTGGATTAGGTGTGCCTTGAAGCAAGAACACCAGCTTTGGGGACAAAGCCAAGGTTGTTACCTCACTTCAACACCACCGGCTTGAGCAGGAACTGCAAAGGCTCACAATACCTTAAAGCATATGCTGCCTTTGGGGGATTTCTTCTCTTCCTTGCTCCTTGTACAAAACTCTACAAGGTCATAAAACCTGCTTATTCTGGTGATGTGGGACTGAATAGGTATCTTTATAAAGGCAATCAAAAATGTATATACCTATTAAAAGCAATGTGAGGCTCTTGCACATCATACAAATCTATGGATTCCAATTGTTTTATAGTTTAAAGTTATTACATTGCTGGGTTCAAACAACAGTGACCCTAAAATTCATTACTATTTATCTATCAATACATGCTTTGTCACAAGAAATTTCTTTCAGAAGCGTATCTTGATGCGCAAATATTTAGATAAACTACTGTAATATTTTAAAATATATTGTAAACTTCCTGTACAAGCAAGCACTGAAAAAGGTGAGGGAGGAAAAAGAAAGTGACCAAAGAGATTTGTGCCAATTCATATATATTAAAGTTCATGCCTGTAGCTTGGCTAAAAAGAAAAAAAATCCTTGCAATAAAATACTATTAATAATCCTTTTGGAAAAGCCAAAACAGTATCCAGAGTTTGTATAAAGCACAGAGCGTGTAAAGTAATTTATGAGTACAATGGTAAGGTCCAGTTTCTTACAGAGTCTATCAATGTTGCTATCTAAAGCTCCAGCCTTTTCTTCTGCCTACAACTTTTCCCCTCACCATTCTCCAGGCCATAATTAGGATTAAGCATGTGCCAGTTTCTTCCATAACTACAGCAGTGACAATGCATCTTTCCCACCAACAATTCTGACAGAACTTAATCATTATTTAGATTTCTAATTTGTTCCAGATGTTGATCTGGGCAGGAAGGGACCTTGGGAAGTCTCCAACCCCCTGCTCAGAGCAAGGTCAGCCAGGAAATCTCAACCAGCTTCCTCAGGGCCATGCACAGTTCAGTCTTGAAAACTTCCAAGGACAAGCCTTCCACAATCTCTTTGGGAATTTGTCCTAATGTTTAATTTAGTTTAACTGCGCTGCAGAATTCAAAACTTACTGGCAGGTAATGGAGGAAGATGAGACAAGCAGACAACTGAGTTGCATAATGCTTGTTTACATAGAAAATGGGCTGAGAAACAAATGACAAAGTTATATAAATATTTATAGCTATTCATTTATGTAGAGGAAGTGATAATCATACTTACAGGCCTCAAGACAGACATATATCTTAGAATTTTTGAAAGCAAAATGAACTAACCAGATTTTGCAGAATTAACTAAAGCTCAAGCGTAAGTTAATGACAACTTCAAACTCTTTATCCTTGTTTATTTTAATTATAAAAAGTGAAACTTTTTAGTGGATGCAAAAAGTAAAAATAGCAAAAAACAGTGAAATGCATATGCATTTTAAAAGGCCCAGAAGACTATAGTGCTCTAAAGTATTAGTCCACTCTTCAAAGCCAACACACTCTTATATTACTTTAACCAATTTATAATCACTGACAAAAATTCCACTGCAAAACTTGTTTAAACTATTCTAATAGGATTTTCTCTAGCTCATTAAAATTACACTTTTACAGTCTTCAAGAATAGGCCTAACAATTAATTCAAAATCTTCTTAGTAACATCACCCACTTCCAAAGGATTAGTGTTGAGGAAGGACTGTGTCCAGTTGGAACCACAGGGAAAGAAACAGTCTCTTACATCTCAAGGTAAGAACTTTTTACTCCAAAAAGTAAAGTAAAGCTCCTGACTTTTTGCACTACCCAGATCTGGCCCCTGAAATGCAAGCCTAGGTCACAAAATTCACCTCTGATAATTTGACTGCCACGATCTACCCTGCAGAATCGAGCATTACATACTGATACAAATTACAGTTCCACAGAGGCTTTTATTTATTTGCCTTTTCAAGAATTTGACTGATTGCAATAAACCTAGCTGCAGGTCACTAAAATTTAAGAAAAAGTAAAACAAAAATAACAGGGTTAATTGGTGAACAACCTGGCCTGAACTTCTGCTGTCTCATCAGTCCCCATGTGGAAGATAAGGCAGGTAGATAGCAGAGTTTTTATGATACTGCATAGACTGAAAAGAATTTGTGTGTCTAGTTCAAAGCAGAGACTTTCGTTGCCCTAGAAACGAAAGAAGAATACAGCTTAATGTCCTTCAAGCTAATAAAAACATTCTACAATGCACATAAAAAGAAAACTTTGCAAAAAATGCTCTTTTTTTGATCTTCCTCACAATGGTACAATTAAGGTACAACTCTGGATATTTTTCAGACCATGGACTATTTTACAGGAACTCTAAGCAAGTGACCACACCGATACAGTGAACCAATTCAGGACAAAACAGTATAAATGCTATAATTTTCTCTTTTACTGCAGAAATAATATTCTGATTTTTGTGTCCTTTCAATCATAGTCAAACCCTCCTCTACCAACAAAGAAAAAAATCCAAGGCCTTGACTTGAGCAGACGCTCTGAAAGCCTCTTCACTCCTGCCAAGTTTCTACCAGAACATTTTATTTTCCACTTGGTAAGCAAAACTACTCTGCCATGACTTCAGAAAGTTGGTGGCCCTTATCTTACAGAACAATTTATCTAATTACCATACGCCTGCTATAAATAATTGGAATGTTAGAATAAACAGAGCACCAAGAAGGTTTTATTCTCCGCAGGTTTAAGAAGTCACCTCCATCTTCAACACCTCAACTTTCTAATTCCAGAAATTTTATTCAGAAAATGTGTATCATCTTGTTAAGTGAAACTGTTTCCATAACTTAAGATGAGCAAACCAAAATAAGAGCTTCAGAATTGTCAGGATTTTTTGATTGCTTGTTACTTGTTTGTCCTTATTAAAATAAATTTTGGTTCATCTTCAAATACAAAATACTGCGTCCCAACATACTACCCCTAAGTGGAATAAAGATAGAGAACTATTTCCTGATAACCCCACTTCTATCTTGAGCACAAAAATTTAGAAATAATTTTCTTAGGGGATTTCTTCATTCTTTCTACAATAAGACCAGTACCAATTAAAGGAAAACAGACTACTTCATTCTGAATTAATATTGTGAATATAATCCACTTGAATATCCAGAAATTTCTTAGTAAGAACTTGTTTATGAGATGACATTAAATACAGGGTATTTAGTAAAAGAGTGAAATCTAAACATTTTACTTTTCCTCACATACATGGAGGTGTCTATGTATATCTCAAATCTAGTATTTGATTAACTATCAAAATGAAGCCAGTTAGAATGAGGAACTCAGATATACTCATCATCTCAAATGTCGAGCTATTTATATTTTAACTACTGTATAAATGTTAATTTCCTTGGGTCTAGTCTAGGTTATAAAAAGCTCCTTTTTCCCAGAAGAGTTTTACTAACCTGTCTGACAGCCATTTAATTGTCCACGAAGACCCTCTGTGGCAGCCAGTCAACCCCGCGGATCGCTTTATCTCGTACCTGTTAGCCCTACCAGCAAGGCTGGCCCCTGGGACTCCAGCGGCACGCCGCAGCATCCCTGGGGATGCGGGCACCTGGCTGCGCTGGCTGTGCCAAAGCTGTGTCAGCAGCCCGAGGCTCCGGCTGTCAGCATCCCTCGGGCACCGGGGCGGCTGGGCGCTGGCCTTCTGCCGCGGGCGGTGTGCCGGCCCACCGGTGACACCCAGCCACACACGCAGGATGGGCCTCGCTCGCCGACCGAGAAAGCAACCCGTGCACGGGTGTGTGACAGAGGCAAACAGAACGAAATCACTGCCTACGTCTCTTACTGACAAAAGTTTTTTTTCAGAGGGAGAAAACACAAGCAAGCCAGGGCAACCTAAGGAGCTTCTTAAAAATGCTGCCAATTCCCGCAATTTTAACATTGCTCAAATTAGGTATGAGACCAACAACTTGGCTTTACATTGGTTTAAACAAACTTGTTCAAAGTAATTTGGTGAAAGAATTTTATACACCTAGACAAAGTCGATTTAAAATTATTTTAAACAGAAGATGACTGCAAAATCTGATAGAATTCAAATATTATTTTTTCCTTTTATCCTGAGTTCTGACCCCAGATGGCTGAAAAACCTCTTGTGTACACATATGCACATATTTGCGCCTATGTTTTACATACACAGACATTTTGTCTCCCTTTCTGAGCAAACTTAATTTAAAAAAAGCACGTTATTTTATTCTAAGAAGCAATCCCAATATTTACATGTCTATTTGTCACATTTTAGGTACAGAAAGGATGGTAATTTGTATACTTAACCCTCAAAAGTAACAATAAGAAAATATTTGAAAAAATCAAAATGTTTGAAAAAGAAAGTTTCTTTTAAGAAAGAGATTATGTTTAAAGGTGCTGTACCCACACCTCAGTATCTATTGCACCTTCTTCATTGAATCATTAACTGGTAACTAGAATTTCCTGAAAATAGTTCACTAATTATTTTTTCCACATTAAGTTGTCCTGTTCAGAAAGGCCATTCCAATTAATCTGAAGGTGTGTGTGGAGGTGTGAAGCCCAGACTGTTCCCAGTCCTTTTAATCTAACCACATTTCTTGCTGAGAGACAGAAAGTCTTTCAAAGCAAGCATTTTGATCATCTCTTGGAGAAGAATGTAAACTTAAATTACCAGTCTAATTATCCCAGCTAGGAAGGCAATACAATTGCTTAACTTTAGAGTAATGATGGACTTTCAAGGTGTGCTGCCACAACTTTCATCCTGAGCTTACCATTGTCCCTCTCTGGCAGATGAAGCTACCACAATGGCAATCACTATTTCTGACTAAAAACCATCTGGAGGAGAATTCAACATTCACCCAGTTATGTGATTTCACACGTATAGCTTATTTGTTTTCTTTCTTGAATATACTCATCTCGTTCAAAAAAGGATGCTTTTCTCTCTTTTTGTGTGTGTATTTTTTACCAAATACAGTTTGTGAGAAAAAAATAGGAAAGGCAATATCCTGCAATAAATTGCAGCAATTATGTTGAATGACCAAGTTCTTGAGAAACCATGTAAAGATAATATTTTCTTTTTTCAAAAATCATACTTCTTTCCTCTGTAAAGCTTACAACGCAGCAATTCTTTCCAGAGGTGAAAACTTTGTAAACACAGAGTTGTTTCTTTCCCTATCAAGCCTAGGGACACATTAGTAAGCCCTGCAATTCATAGCACCTTCCTTCCCTCTTCCTTATGCTCCAGAGCAATTTGCACATTTTAAGTTCAAGTACTCTGATGGTATCTTTCTGTATATTTTGTTTTCCTTTTCATAACAGAGTAACATTGTAAACTTTGGTAGGTAAAACCAGAATTGCATGGATTTGTTCAAAGAGATACTAAAGTGCCTAAGAGGAAGCAGTCTGGATAAATCACCTTTCCACCATCAAGCTACCATGATGTTTATCCTCAGCTTCTTGTGATAGAATTTTTTAAAGATTAGGGCCTCTGAACGTGCCTGCTACAGTTTAGTCTTGTGATGGAGGGTTCCTATCATCTGCAAGTGCCCATCAATTCCTTCCCTTGAGAAAGGGCCCTGCTTCCTGTTAAATGTTCACATGTCCTGTCTACAAACCACCACTGCAACCCAGCAGTTGAGCTCTTGGCAATTACAGGTGTAACCAACAGTAGGAAATCAAAAAGAGGAAAGGAACAGTAGCTCCAGTCCATCAGGAAGCTGTCCAAGGACTGTATTTGCTCATCATGGTTCCTGAAAACCACCATCACACAGATGAGGAGCAAGTCTTCCAATTACATGGTCAGCGCAGAATCTGGGGCAAAAGGCCTGGTGGCAGCAGGACCAGTCCCACAATGTAAAAATGAACTCAGAGTGGTGATAGGAACAGCATTCCTTGCCAACAGTTGTTAACAGACTCATCTGATGAGTAGCAAGTATCTGATTTTGGTTGCTAAGAAATCTGGTTACAAGAGTACTAGAAATAAAAGAATTACTAGAAGTTTGACTAAAAACTGCTAGATAGTAAAACAGACTCAAATTTGCAGCAGCTACATAATAAGACAGTGATACTTTGTTAAATAACAGAGGTTACAAAATCCCAGATGTAACAACTACATAGTGTATGGTGCCACACTAAAGGTGAAACTATTAGATATCCATTCATGCAGTCCAGGCAAAATTATCACCTGGTCTAATTATGTTATCTTTAAAGACAGCAGAGGACTCTTCAACCCCACTCCCATCAAAACATAGCCACACATGCACCACACTGACAGGCAGCCTGGCTTCTCTCCAGTTTTAATGAATTTTGGATTGAGTGAAATTCTAGAATTTCATATGCTATCATGCCTAAATTTTCTAGAACATCAAGGACCAAGGAGCACAAACTTATCGATTCTCTCACATGGCAAACCTATACCAACTACTGGAGAAACAGACGGCATGAAAAGAGACTGCTAAGCATCTGCAGCTTCTAATGTTAAGTGAAGCTGCAGACAACCAAACTAAGAGACAGACAGAAGAGATACCTCATGAAAGCAAACTAATCAAGTTTCTTCCTGTTTGATACTTAACATTAAAACTCTACAGAATCTTGAATGGCTATCCTGACATCATCTCCAGCTTCTTCCTGGGAAAGAGTCTATCATCTCTCAGACAATTATTTGTATAAAGACAGACATCCAAGCAGATTCTACTCCAAATAAAATTTTATAAACAGCAATATAAGCTGTGCATAGAACTCCTTCTAGAGAAGGAAGGCATCTGAAGTATAAGACTTGTTAGGCCTATGCTGTGGATGATTTGGTCAAATCTGTGGCCTGCTCCATATTCTATGCTAAAAAAGTCATACAAAGGCATTCAGAAATGCACTGCTCAAAACATACAGAATGAAACTGATGTGAAAAAGGAGGTACAGAGATTAACTCATTCTGATGGCAAATATTTCTGTGTGTGAAAGCGAAACTGAGGTAGAAAAATATACTGGGACTACAGAAGCATTGGGAAGCCCATGAGCCAGAGTCTGCTCCACAAAATTTCTCCCTCTCCACCAAATTTCTTGAAAAGCTGCACCCACCTAAAGTTTTTGTCAAAACAAGGTATCTGTCTGAAGGCCTAGAGTTGTGCAAGCCCAGCTGAGCCACATACTGGAACAAAAACAGGGTCACATACCTAAGGTCTCTGCTGACTTCTGCAACAGCCAAGTCCCTCAAGAGGCCTAATTCAATAAACATTGCTTACTGAGTAAACTAACACAACAATAATAAGATATTCAACAAACCCACGTAAGATATCACTTCCACAGAACACCCTGGGAATAAAAGCAAGTGGTGTCAATGCCGTTTCTCACATTTAACATAGTACAGCGATTACAACTCTGATCAATGAGGTGACAGACCTGCACCACACACCTCCTTTAGTCATAGGAGTTTCACATCTGATCCTAAGGGAACAACAGAAAAAGATCAGATGTACAAGATAAAGAAAGGTACCAGGACTGGTACCCAGTGATTTCTCAGGACTGCTTATTCTCTTTAGATTAGGAAGTCACTGCAAAAATACAACATTGATATCCTATAAAGTTTATGATCACCAGAAGACTCTCCTAGTCCAGGTGACCGTAAAATTTCTGGAAAGGTTGGCTGTTGCTTCATGATGACATACTGACTTCCACTTCTCTCCCATTCTTTTTAAGTGTTTTGACCCATGGCCAATCCTGTTTCTCAAGAGAAAAAATTCTGCATATATGACTTGGTAGTTTGAGTGGTTTGCTGCAACAGTATTATACTTAATACTTAAAGCAAAGCTGATTCCTAAGGAAATGACCCAAAATAGCTTAGTGTTTTTTTATTTTAAGGTCCAGGTCTCATTTATTTCTAAATGAAATGCATAAAAAGAGAAGGCTGGTATTGCATAAAAAATATATTATGAAAGGCATCTGTTCCAGAGCACTGCATGTTCAGAAGATCGATGCCAAAAGTGCCTGCTCACATCCTGCACATTTGGTACAATAACGAAACCAACCTCTCCTACCTCCAAAGCTTCCATGCATCCTGAGGAGCTCATCTGTTAATGAATCCAAGCAGGTCAAACAGACTTAAGTGGTACCCACACTGACAACCCCCACTCCCCTCCCTCCAAACCTAACACAACACCCAAAAGGAAGAAAGCAATGGGAGAATTCACTCCACATTATCACTTGGACTTTGACAGTGGACTGCAGCAGCCTTAACCCAGCAGAACGTGACTCATTCTTCTCTCTTCCAGGCATTGTAGGGAGTGACCTGCATGTCAGCTACCAAGAATCTGACTGCATCTGAGAGTAACAGAGCAGATGCCATCTTTAAGCACTGAGATAGAGAGCCTGGATTTAACTGGAGACTGAAAAACACTCAGACCAGTTAGATTTTTGCTTTGTGGGGTTAGAAGGATATGAAAGGCATCTGATAAAATCCTCCAGAAGAAATGGTTCAACATGATCAACTTCTACCCTCCAAATTATTAGCAAAAAACCAACCTGAATTCCTGAAGCTAAAAAAGCCCCACAACTAAACCACAAAACACCACTGTGTGACAGGTCATCAGCAGAATTATTTCAGCAGAAGAGGGGCAAATTCTGAACCTGAAGACAGAAGACTACCACTAGGAAAACCTATTAATACATCAAGTTCTTTTGGCAGTAAAAAATAATTCACAGACTGAAAACATACTTCCCTAAAAACATGTATTTACAAGTAGCAGTATACAAATTAGGACTGATGACACAGTCAAAATTTCTAATTCTCAAAAAATCGGACTTGCTCAGCATTCTGCAGCGTTAAATACAGAGGTGGGTGAAAAAAAAACCCCACCAGATTTTTTTCCCCTATCATTTATAAATTCTGGGGAAAATGGTATAAACCCCGAACATTTTGTGTCGCAGCTGGACACGAAATAAAGATGCTTGACTTTAGTCAGAAGGCAGAAGAGAATCAAAAAGCTTTATTGTTTAATTCTTAGTACTTTTTATAAGGTGTTCTGATACAGACTTAACATGATTGGTAAAAGAGAACAACATCTCTCTAGTCCCATTGGTGGAACCAGAGAAACACAAACACACAGCTGTACAGCTTTGAAAAAAAAAAAAAAAAGGTTATTTATAAAAATTACTTTTGAAGAAAAGCTCCCCTGAGAAATCTTCCCTTGAGAAGAAATCAACTACTAGGAGGTTAAAAACCTTTCAGACTCAAAAATATCAAGCCCACAAATTTGTATTCATTGTTTAGTTCAAACAAAACCAAGGAGTTTCTAAAATTTATAAATTAAATTAAAAACATAGTATGGACATTTCAAAAGAAAAGAAATTCTTGAGGAGAGAATTTATGCATTTCTGTATCAGTCTTATAAAGTTCACAGCTTTTTGAAAAGAAGCAGCATCCCAAATATTTCATAAAACGTTTCAAGTAAGATTTTGTACAGCTGTTTAAAAGGTGCTACAGCAATGCTGGACACTGCACCCAGATCTAACCAGTTAAAGTAGGTTGATCAGTCCTGGCTTATACTCTTTACTGTAAAATATATTAGGAGTAAGAGGGCAAACAATTCAAATATTCTCCGAGGAAAACTTGCTCATAATTCAGCAGACATGTGTACAGGCTAGCAGTGACCTATTTGGCTGTCTCTTAAAAGCATCCTTTCTTGCAATTAATCAGAAATCCAGGATCAAAGCTCTTCTTTACAACATTCAGAGCACTTAAGTTCAGTGCCTTATCCAATTCATTTCCAGTTCAAATTAAATTGTAGTTGAGTTGAAACTCACTTGGGAATCTCAAACACTATTAATCTTTTAGTTAAGGTAGCTACCTGTTAACCAGAACAATAGTGGAAGTCTCCAAACCATTCTATAAAGTAAGAACTGTATTTTGTTATACCACAGACCACTACCCTACACTATTACATCCTACTATTTTAAAAATGCTTTAATGTCATTGTCATTATCATGACTTTTGCAGAACATAATATTTTTAAAATTGTTAAAGCTTTATCTGTAAGACACAAGCAATATTTCAAAACAAACTAATTAACTCTAAAAACACACCTTTTTTTTGTCCTTCATCTGATCTTTTACCTAGCCTAGGGCTAACAAAGCCAAGAATTAAAATATTGTCACCATTGCATTTTTGAAGAATACAGCACCCAATTGAGTCCCATGACATTAATGTTGAGAAAGGATAACATGCTCATAACACACCTTTAAAGCTCTTGTCTAGACTAGGATTTAAGACAACACAGCTGCCAAAATGCATCCAACCCATTGACAAAGAAAGTGTTCAAGTTGCACTCATCACTGTAAACTGTATCTAGACTATAGTGTCTGCCTTAGTGCAGCAAAAACTGAATACTACTCCTGTATTGGAAACCTCTGGAAAACAAACCCAGAACAGAACAAACCCAAAACTCCCAAAAAAGAGCAGAAGCAAGCTAATGAATAAGAGAGCCCACAGAAGCAGATAGCTACAGTTCTTGTTACCTTAAAATCTTTATACAAGTCACTATGTGCCAGGATAATTTAACACTGCAGTCCCAATTGCTTCCCTATTCTCTCTCAAAACGTTATCATCACATACCACCTACACAATTTACAAGGAGGGAAAAAAATTATTTGAGCAACACTTGTAAAGCTCCAGAAATTAAATAACCACTAACCCCAGGGTTTTTCTTAGGCACAAGAAATAAAAATTTGACATTCAATTATTAAGAAGAAAACTAGAAAAGAAATTTAATGGAAATATTAGATGATTTTTTTGGGAGATCCACCTACTCAGACATATCACATTTTCATTTAAAAACTTCAAACAGACAAAGAATGTCTATTTTTGAAATTTCAGTCTAAAAAGTATGCCTGATAACGTAAGAGCTTTAACTAAACATGTTACCCAGAATGCTTCACGTTTGACCAAAGAATGAAACTTTTTTTCTATCCACACACTATCCAACTGAAGAATTATTTTGAAAGAAAATATTAAACTTACAGCCTAAAGTAAGTTTGGCTATAAAAACAGTATTTAAAGAATTACTGTCCTCTCAGCAAAACAGAAATTCAAAGGCAAAACTACAAATTCTAATGAGCAATGATTTTTTAAAATAAAATTTTCCAAATATTCAAAAATCAGTGTCTAAACTGCCTAATGAAGAGCAAAGTAGAAAACATTCCACCCCAAGCATTAGTGCTATATTACTAAACTAAGTTATGAAAGCAATTAAAGTCATGGTTACATTTGGTCTTTAACACATTAAATAGCATTTTTACAACATAGACACAATCAAGCAATACTGCACAGCCAAAAACAAATTTAAGAAGTCTTGCCACATACTGCTCTACTGTTTGATAATTGTAGCTATCCAAAAATTATCCACATATTTCTACAACAACATAAGCTACAGCAGCAATTAAGACCCAAACCCAGAAGATGATGCTAAGGAATACAGGCATGAAAAAAAAAATAATAAAAAAAAAAGCACTATACTCTAAACTAGCACAATCTAAACTAAACACGCATACAAAAGGAGCTTGCCTACCTGGCTTTTTCAATAAAAGTCCAAAGAACACCTAAAAAGCAGGAGGGGATAAAAATATTTATATTCAGTGTTCATATATGAAAACTACCATGTCACTTCACCTTACAGAGAAAAATAAGTAAAACTTGGGAGGGAATACCTATAAAATTATCTGGACTAGGCCGTGGGGGGTGGTAGGGAGCAGGGAAGCAGCCAAAAAAACCCCAGCACATTAGAACACTCTGGTTATAAGAACTGTCTCCAATTTTTACATTTTCCACTGAAAGCAATTCCAAGTAATATGAGTATTTCAGATTATCAAGAATGTGAGAGTGGGAGTGCGGGGGGGAAGAGTCAAGAGAACTCTGCAAATATGTAATTAAATTCAAAAGTTACTACAGGAAAACATTAAATGTTGTACGTTCTGAAGATGCACAAGCACCTTGAAATATCTGAGTTTAAGACTAAGCCCAGCAACTCAAAAATAATCTTCTATAGCTTAAAATTGCATACTGTCAGAGACTTTTTAGAGGATTGTCTGTATGTGACTTGCAGGAACCTACAATTTTATCTGACAGAATTAGTGCATTAATTTCAAATTAAAAGAAAGGTAGATTCACACACACAAAAAATTAAACTCTATACAATGCTTCTTTTGGTCTCTAAAGCTACTTTAAAAACATGAGAACATAAATCTGAGTTGTACTCTTTCTATTACAGACACTTTTTCTACGTATCAGTTTTTCAATAAAACACAAGAGATGGCCAGACAGCTGAAGGTTCTGATATTATATACAGAGTCAGTTAGCTATAACTGACTACTTTTGTCTACCACTCCTTTATAGCTCTACAGATGCTTGAAGTATTTACATTTCGTTCTTATAAATCAATGAGGTTCCCACCTGATAAGCTATTCATAGGTGTCCCTTAACTAAGGAAAAAAAAAAAAAAAAAAAAAGGAAAGGGAGACCAGTAGAGTTCTCCTATTGCACTTAAATATGTACAAATGTTTGCTGAGATCTAGAATCTGTTAATGTGTTTTTCCAATGAAGTCCTAAACTTCATCTAATGGGTGCACAAGAGTGGCTGGCAGCTTGGCCAAGGGGAGAAGGGGTCATGCTTTTTATCCACTCTGCCTTTTTTTTACCTAAAGATGAGTACTCAAAACAATCCATTACATTAAGATTATTGGAAGAAAAAGAACTCTTGTTTAAAAAGACTTAAGGATTTCAGTGTGTCCTTATTTCTGCCATCTCTACACAGCCAGCACCCATGAAAATCCCTAGATATTTGTCAAGCTTTGCACATAGTACACTTCAGAAGAAACAGGATTTTCCATATTTCACTTCTACCAAACACTTTAGTGTATCTTCCTGAGAGGCTGAAGCCGCATTTGTGGTTGAAGGTGTTATACCAGTGTTTATGAAGAATTCTCTAATTACTTCTCAAAAATAGAAAAAATACTTTCTGAAAATAAGGATGCAACACACAGAATTTCAGAAAACTGAAAAATTCAACCTTGTTTAAAGAGGTCTTATGTTCTTTGAATAAAAACCATACTTTGAGTTCATAGTACTTGAAAAGCAATATTTTCATCTAGACTTTTGAGCAATTTGTAATTTAAAATATAGTTTTCCAGACTTAATCACCATTAAGTCACTAAATGCATCAATTATCATTGACTGAAGGTGTTGATTTCACAATTAATAAATTTCAATAATTAGATCTCTCGTATGTTTCAAATTACTACACAAAATCCTTACACCGGGAGGCAGATTTTCATCCTGATCATAAACCACAGCTACATGAAGAACACTGTCAACTCAAAGACATATTTCTATGATATTTCATAGCAATATACTTACATAATTTAGCCTGCATTTTCAGCCAATCTAAATAAAATAAATTTTCTAGTCTTTTTCTTCTAGAGAAAAAGTAAGGAAAAGGAGTGTTTTTCATTACTTGGAATAAAATAGCAGTTTTGAGAAATACTTGAAGTAGACCCTGTAAGTCTCTAAAATATGAATGCAACAGTCCCGTACTTAAAGCACA
Source organism: Cettia cetti (assembly GCA_013401135.1). NCBI lineage: Eukaryota > Metazoa > Chordata > Aves > Passeriformes > Sylviidae > Cettia > Cettia cetti. The sequence goes on from VZUI01033510.1 coordinate 116,703, forward strand.
GGTGAGACATCTAGAAAAATTACTGCAAGTGAAGAACTCTGAATTAACTTTGAGTTAGTTTTTATTTTTAGGCTCTAGTTTTCTGCTTCAATAGAAATAATACTTTCCTATTTCATGGGGTTCAACTGAAAAAATCACTATAAAAATGCCTGTAGAATAGATTGAGAAATTAAACTACTGAAGGCTAAGCAAGGACCTAGAACTGACATTCAGTGAGTTTTAAATATACCTTCATAACAGAAAAGCACTGGCAGTCATAATAAAAATTAAAATTCAGTATTTGGCAAATACCAACAGATCCTCTTCAGTGAGTTTTCTAATCATACAACAGACAAACACAAAAGTGTTAGAAGATATCTAACTCCCTTTTCCACAAAAATAAAAATAAAATTTACCCTACTTAATCTTCATACTGAGTAATTACTTCCAAACTGTGACATCTAACTGGGGTGTACCACTTCCAATCTGTTCTTTTGACAGCTTCTCTTCTTCCTTCACTGCAGACCTTCGTTGGCATGGGCCCACTCATCCAATTTAGCCCTGCTCTCACAAATACAAGGTTTCTCCAGAAAACAGCTCATTCTGAAACTATGGTGAGTTCTGTCTGCAGCATAAGCAAGTCAATTTTTTGCTGCCAAGCCTTTAAATCCAAGGAAGAAAGCCCCAGAGCTGCAGCACCTACCAATGCACAGGTAACATACTTTGTGCATTACCTCACCAGGAGGCAGTAAAGCAGCAGCTGATTCTCTTTATCCTTCTTGACTTACAGAAAGTAAGTAGTCTTCAAAGCTACCTTATGTACACTTCATCTTCCTAGCAGTAAAACGCTTCAGCATATGCAAGAATCAAAAAATGAGGCTTAATGGACCTATGTGGCACAAGTAGGGTCCAGAAACCAGTACTAGGTGCCCAAAGTGGGATTGGATCAGGGCATTTCAGATGAAGCATCTGGAGGAAGAGGAATGGCAGCTGTGATTGTGTACCACCGTGATCCTTCATCCAAAGCTGGCAGCACTCTGCGCTGCAGGAAATCCAGCCCAGCGTACAGTGAGCACTTCTGAAAGCTCTTCCTCTGTCTAGGCAGAGCTGCTGGGGGTGCAGCTACCACTCGGAACTGGCAGGGCTCCCTTCTGAACGTAAAGCACCTGGACTCTCTCTTACAAAGATCTAAACAATTTTTTTTTTTTTTTTACTTTGAAAAGAGGGATACTGTTTACATTTAAAACATTCCCAGGAAAGAATTTTAATTACCTGTTTAAAAGCCATGGAGACATCCCCCACTCTTGATAAAGCTGTGCAGCATGACTGAAAGGGATGCAAGGACTACACACACTACACAAGGAAGCCCAACTTCATAGTTTTGCCATTAGGGGAGTTCTCTGCAAGCTGGCAGAGCTGGATTTCAGACTAAGCCTATTTATGTGCTAATATTAAATAGCCATTTAAAGAGAACAGAAACTAAAGTGGCAAGAGTGATCTCAATCTCTTCTAACCACTAAGCTTCAGAGTTAAGTGAAGGTCCACTTGTTTCTTCTCTTTCATTCAAGAACATGTCATTCATTCCTCTAAGGTCACTGAGCTTCATCAGGTGGTGCTAAGGACTCACTTAGCTTAGCTGGCCTGGTATGGGGTGGTTAGACCAGGCAAGCAGAAGACTCAAGTGTGCATCTCTTAACCCAAAGAGGGAATTCCAACTGGCTTTTCTACTTCTTGGGAGGGTAATTAAAATTACTCTCTAATTATGGTATAACACAGGGATTCTTTCATCCAAAAATAAAACAAAATAGCTAGGACAATATGTAAAATGCACAGATACATACCAGTTAGAGACTTGGCCAATTGGTTTTCAGGTACAACTAAAGTTCAGAGATTTTCAGAACATGGTGTTGTATCAATATAAGCATATAGATGTGATCCAAAACACCCAAGAAAATAGTACTATGATTGTTTCTCAACACAAATTAATGCCTTTCTGCAACTGTAAATTATAATTTAGAAGTCCTTGTACAGATGCATATTGTATCTGTAAATATGCATTTTTCAGGTTCAACTGGTGAAAAAGATGCAAGCTTAAGTCTACAGCACATTAGGTCTTACACTGCCTGCGAACCTAAGTTCCAAAACATAACACCCCCACCACAACCCACAAATGTAAATCAGGCAAGTTAACAAGTAAAAATCTGGTACCCTTGCTGAAGCTACATCCTTTTAATGCATCATATTCCTTTCAGCTACAACTCAATTAAAATTATCTGGGCTTGCTAAATTTTTCAGGATTTCAGCTGCATTTAGATTACTTTGCATAAATGAAATTTAGGATTACAGTGTTGCTCATATGTCTCACAAAATATCTTACCAAAAGCCTAAAGCTGAAATCTTGCAGTAAAAGAGCTGGTAGATTAAAAATGAGAGCACCATTTAGACCCACTCTCAGCAGTGCTGAGTCAATGTAACTATGGAAGTACAAGTTGCTTTCTATTTTGCTTCACCTATCTACAGCTCGTCAGCTGGGGTCTGAATGCAGACGGTCCAGTGCAAGGTACAAAGCAAGCTGCAAAAGCCACAGATATAAACTCAGAAGCTAAATGAATTTATAGTGACGATTAAATGCAAGAAAACCAAAAGCATTTATTAATGAATAAGGTCTACCCCAACTACTTAAAGAAAAAATGTTCTTCTGTAAGGTATGTGCGAATGATAAGGATGGAAGGATACTGAAAATGCATTTTTTATAGTAAATTCAAAATAACTGCATTACATTGGTCTTTAGAAATCTCCACTGAAAAAGTCAGGACACACATTAAGAAACACCCACTATGGAAAAGTTGCAAGTCTTTAAAAATAGCAGCGCTTTGCCTCCTCCCTCCCCTTTCCCCTACTCACCCTCCTCCCCAATTTCAAAATACATCTTCCCCAGGCCTTGGTCTGGAATGGCAGTTTCTGTGAACAGACCATACCCGACCATATGATTAGCCATTATTATTATCATCACCTTTTATGCTCTACTCTACATTAGGATGCAAATCCAACAGATGTGGTCCAACCAAGTTATTTACAAGGGTTTCCCTTTCAGATATCCAGGCCAAAGCTACAACCAGTTCTGCGATATAATTACAGCCTCTCTCCACGGGCAGTAACAGACCTCTGTCTGCGATGATCTGGCCAGCGGCATTTTCTCATCTACGCTCTGGTTGAAACGGTTGCTATGATTTCAAATGGTGCATCTACCCTTATTTTAGCGCGACTGGCTGCATTTCAGCCGCCGACATCTGACTGATTGATGCACTTCTAAACAACGCAACGATTATAAAAACAAACTGGCAGTAAGCACCGGTGTTTCACCACCGTGGGCTCGCTCCTAACAGAGCAGCTGGCAACGAGACCGTGGGAAATTTAAGAGAAACACCAGCACACATGAGGCCTAACACTCACAGCCGTCACTTCCACCGAGAGAGGCTGGCGTCCTGCACTTTAAGAGTGGGAAGTTCATGGAAATACCTATGCAGGTATCTGAACAGGCAGACCCCTCGTCTGCCGAACGAAAGCATCCAGGTGCTTCCCCTGCACATCGGCCGCAGCACGTCCACCAAGAAAGTGCACTCGAGGGCCGGCTGACCCGATACACCACTGGGGGAACTGCTTTTCCGCCCCCACGGTTCCAGCCTTTGGCAAGATTCTCCACCGTATTCCATACGGGAGCACCCCAAACTCCCCGCACACGCGACTGGGGGGAGGGCGAGCGGCGGAAACCACCGGCGCCCCCGGCCCCTAGCCCCGGCCGGCGCCCGCCCACGGGGAGCCCGGGGCTGCGGGCGCGGCTCCGGAGGGGGCGGCGGGATGGGGGGAATGCCCTGCCGCCCGGAGGAGGGCGGAGGCAGGCGGGCGAGGGCAGGGAGCCGCGGGGCAGGCACCTGAGCGGGCGTGGGCAGCCCCCGGGCCGGAGATCCGGGCACCGGGGCGGGGGAGGAGGGCACGGAGGGGGAGGGCGGGAGGCCCGCAGGCCCCGGCGGGGCGGGCCGGGCCGCAGGTGGGCGTCGGGCGCGGCCGCCGGAGGAGCGGCCGCCGGGCAAGTCACCTCTTGACGCGGATGATCTGGTCGCGCATGGGTCGGATGTCCTGGAAGCTCTGCTGGTTGACCAGGCTGTAGACGAGGATGAAGCCCTGCCCGTTCTTGATGTAGAGGTCCCGCATGGAGGCGAACTGCTCAGTGCCCGCCGTGTCCAGGATCTCCAGGACGGAGGGAGAGGCGTCCACCTCGATCTCCTTGCGGTAGAAGTCCTCGATGGTGGGGTCGTACTTCTCGATGAAGGTGCCGGTCACGAACTGCACCGTGAGCGCCGACTTCCCCACCCCGCCCGAGCCCAGCACCACCACCTTGTACTCGCGCATCCTCCCGCCAGCGCGGACCGCCCGCCCGACCCGCACCTGCCGACGGCCCCTCCTCACCCCCCCGCCATCGGCCGCCCCGCCCTGTGCCCGCCGGCCCCGCCGCCCCGGCTC
>VZUI01033512.1:0-40358 GCA_013401135.1 Cettia cetti
GCGGCGGCCACGTGAGCGCCCGGCGGGGCGGCGCTTCCTGCGCGGGGCGCCGCTCCCGGGAAAGCGCCCGCAGCCCCGGGCCGCCCGTGCCGGCGGCGTTCGGACCGCTCTCCAGGCGCGCCCGGCCACCGCCAGGGGCTGAACTTGGACGATCCTCGTGGCGTTGCAAAATGTGGAATTTGAAGATGTAATCTGTGAAGCAGCAGCTGACAAGCGAGCTCTGTGTGATGTCCAGGTGTTAGAAAGACAAATTACTTGTCGGTAGAGGTGTCTCGTTGAGGTTTAGGCCTCGATGGTGCTACAGTGATCTCAGACCTGGGCAGAGCCTGGGAAGAAGGATGTAGCAATAATAGGGGGCACAAAGAATGCAGAATTTACAGGCCAGAAGGACATTTGGCAGAACTCCCAAGATAAGTAAGAAACTTAATAAACGAAGCAACTGTGCTGAATCACCTCTGAGTGAATAAAAGGCAATTCTTGCAGGTGGAGATCACGGCCACCGACTCACAGGACCACCGAGCCCAGAAACCCTCTGACTCCTAAGCGGAGGAGGAATGACATGCAGATTAATTAGCATGAGAAGTGAGAGAGTCGTTAACCAATAAAGATAGAATGCTACTTGATAAGAGAAATATGTAACTTGTAGATAATGAACATTAATGCCTTTGTTTCTTAAAATGTATAAATAGTGAAAAGCTTGGATAGTTGGTGTGTTTGATTTGTGGAATACTGCTGAGCACCCAGGCTGGAGCAACTCTGAAAAAAATTATCAGTGTCTCTCTCCAGTGTGTAATTATTGGCTTTTTGCACACCAGGTAACAAGTCCATTTTTTTCTGGACAACAGTGGCTCCCTTCCAACTCAGAATATTCTGTGATTCTGTGGGAAATTGACTAACACACCTCCAGAAAGACCAAGGGTACAGCATATTACTGAAACAAAGGTGCTACTGAAATCTTGTAATTCCATGTTGCACTAGAATACCTGGTTTGGAGTCATATATTTGATGGTTTCATTGAAAATTCCCCAAAGCATGATAGGCAGTGAATATGATACTGATACACTGCCTTTATCTCAGTAAACCTTTTGTTAAATGCGATGCAAGGGATGTCAAAATGGAGAGCTTTCCAAAGGCCTACCATCAAAACAGTCAGTGAAAATAAAAATGCCAAGGTCCAAACCAGCATCCATGCTTTCTCTTTTCTCCCACAGTTTATTCAGCAATTTGCATACAGGGTAAAATGAAACAAGAGTAGTGTTAAGATACATTCTATATTTTGAGGCAACTTTAATTTGTCATTTGGGCATGTGCAGCTTGCTGTTATGGCAATGGTAAATGTAGTCTTGAGGTTTTCATTCTTCATTTTCACTAATTTGATTTAGAACCTGCAAATTACACTGAAAATATCAGAAGTAACCATTCTAGCTAAGCTTAATCTTATTTTAACATGCTGAAAATGTTATTGAAATGCTGTTAAATATTGACTGAAAGTGACATGTAAATATGAACACTGGAAAACATTCATTGCTACTGGTAAAAGTATTTCTAGTCAGATAATATCCACCCAGTGGTATAATATTACTTTTTCTGTAAAGGTCTTTCACCAGGTGGTGATTTCTTTATCCTAGTTATGGTTTGGTTGTTTTGGAGGAGGTTTTTTTTGGATGGGGGAAGCAGCTAATTATTTATTCCTCAGGAAAGGAAAAGAATAGTGGCATGCTGTAGGAGGCCTGCTATATAGCACTGCAGGATCTGAAACATTTTGTGCCTTCTACACAGTGAGTGACTATGTACTTTAAGGGCTGTTTTTCCCTCTGAGGTAACTGTTCTTGATGTTACTAATTAATTAACCTGTATGGTGCTCTTACTGGGTTTGTATGTTGTGGGGGAACAGAAACGTGTGAATTAAAAGTGTATCTGAAAAAAGTTGTGGTACTTTGATGAGCTTCAGCAACACACCAAGCCAAGTCTGACTCCAATGTTACAACTGTACCTAAAAACCTATTAGGCTGCATTCTTTTGTGCTAAGTATTCTACCTATATTAAACAAGTTATAATTTGAAAGAAAAGTCTCTATGAAAACCTGAAACAAGCTGCAGAGGCCTTTTTTTTTTTCTTTTTGCATGGGCTGCTCCTTGTGTTCATTCACAGGCATAATAAAATAAGTGTTGACAATATGTGCCACTATTGTGACACTGAGCTTTGACGTCTGTTACGTTGGATGCTAGTTCTGAGAAGACTGGTGTTCACTCAGAATTCACATTGCCCATGGGAATGTGATTGCAGTCATGTTACAGGCATTGTATCCTTGCTTTTAAGTGAGGATTTTCAGTTAGAAATTACCCATAAAACTGTTACAGGGAAATATGCCTTCAGTTTTATAACATGTGTTACAAAAAGGGAGAGCATTCCTAGTCTGTGATCTATAAGTAATATTTACCTTACACTTCCATTTTGAACTTCTTAAATGAATCTCCCAGATGTGTTGTTTCGTCTTTGAAGATATCAGCAAAAGGCAAATAACTGTTTATGTAGAGACTTACTGTTTTTGCTATCAGTACTTTCTTTTGGCATGGTCAGGTGTTCAAGAATTGGCTGAACTGCCTCTTCATTATTTACTCTGTGCCTTCTGTGAGAGATGAATTCAGCAAAGTACTTTTAGGAGCAGTGCCACACGTACAGTCCTAACCTGTTTTCTGCTTCTTGTTTCTCACTTTTGCATGGCATACCAAGGTGTGTCAGGAAAAAGCTGGCTGCAATATCATCTGACTAGGATAGAGAGCTTTCTTGTATTGTCGAAGGAAATTTTGTTGGGACAATCAGGAGTATCACTTTCTCACTTGCTCCCTGAGTTTTCCTGGAATTTTGCATGTTAGCAAAATGTTTGGAGGGCTTTTTCTTCTCTGTTGTTTTTCTGTAGACATTGCTCTAGGTGTCAATACCTTGCAGTTGCTACCACGTGCCAAGAACTGCATCCGTCTCAGTTCTCTTCAGGTTCAGGTCAATGCAATAGTTTTGATAAGTCACCCCCTATTCCAGTGCACCCTGAAAAGGTAACGTGTTATTTTTGCTTGCTATTTTTTTTAATGAAGCTTTCCTGGGGCTCACAAACAAGATCATTTTTTTTTTGCTTTCAGAAACTGTCAAAAGCTCTAAAGTTTTTCTCTAATAGTTGGTGATTTTGTACCCTTTCATATTACATCATGCCCACTGAAGTCAGAAGACAGAATATTACTCTTTTAAAAAATGGTACCAAGATTTATGTTTTCATTACTTTTTGTAGCCCAGAGAAATAATTCTATGGATATTGAATTCTGAGGGTGTTTCTTTTTCCTTTTAATTTCTATAGTACTTTTCAAAATTACAGTTACTCTATGTGGTAGTTATTAATAATACCAGTGAAAATCTCCCACTTAGACCCGTCAAGCTGACATTATTCTTTTTCACCACTGATTATTACTATGGGGAATTAACCTATTGGAAATTGATGCAGGCAGAAAGGACCCTCATCCCTGGAAGTCCTGTCAGCTGCTTCTGGTGGTAGTGGTTTGGAGACAAACCACTGTTCACAGGAGCTCTTAATGAGATCTGCCAAATTCTTGCCTGAATTGTGGTGGTTCTTTGAAGGTTGGTGCTTTCCCAAGTTTTTTTCAGGAAGGAATTTTAGCTTCCCTATTGCAGGAGATTGTCTCAACCACACACAGATTCTGTATTTTATCTAAATAAACAAACAAACAAACAAAAAGGATACCTCTCTGGAGATCTCTCTCAAGAAATATATTGAAATTTGTGCTCCACGAAGTTGAATACATGGGGTTTTTTGAGAAATGGAAAAAAAATCAAATGAAAACTCTTATAGTCTAGATTAATTTGTCATTGTTAGCCATGATTTCTTAATAAGATTTATGGATTCCATATGCTTCATATGATGGTAACAGGAAAGGAACTTCAGAGCTCCCTTTGGCCTTGTCCTAGGTTTCCCAGCTTAAGACTCTGCAACACTTGGGTTGGGGTGATGGTTTTGCAATATATATAACTTAAAGCATACAGAGTATTTTTAGTCACAAGATTTTTTATCTTGCCTCTGTGTGAAGAGTAGAAACTAAACTGTTGACATGAAAAGATAAAAAGCTATTTTTATTCTACACTGCAAGTTAATTATTGCTACTAATTCAGGGATAGGCTGGCTATTTGGTGGATTCGTGTCATTGTGCACATGGATTTCATAAGTCCAGTCTTTCTCCCCCAGGGAGTGAACTCCATGTACTACAGCAGCATTGTTAGCAGCAGTGAGTATAGCCAAACAACCTCCAATCTCTTGGTTTTACCATTGTGAGTATTGTCACATATGGCAAAAGCAAAATTCTATTTTAAGCATAAAGTACAAGAGGGAAATAAAATACAGCCAGTAAAAGAACATGTACATGTAATTGTACATGGAGTAATCAGTAAGTAAGAAAGCCATGTTTAGCTAAGATAGAGTTGCCAATGTTAAAGAAAAAAAAAAGAAAACTGAAAAATAATTCTAGATGTTACACTTCAGGCTATGTTAAATGAACAAAGTAGATCTGTTTTCTTTGTGAGTATCTTCTACATCTCTAATCATTATTGGAGTACATCTAAAATATTGTCTCCAGTTTTGAATGTTTCCCAACCCATGCAACACACAGACAAAACTATCTGCAAGCTTCTGCAAAGCTGAAGAAAGAGAAGGTAACAAACTATGCAACATTTACATTCTGATCCTTTCCTTCCTTTTCCTCTCAAAGAAGTAAAAAAGTTAATTATCTTAACTTTTTATTCCCTCATTTACTTGAAATAGTAAATTGCAAAGTGTTTCATCAGTGCTTGAAATTAGATTGTTGTATAAATATCTGTGTAAAACAGAATTCCATATTTGGATTCAAATCCAGTAAAGGACTTCAAGAGCACTATTTTACCTTCAAAGTTCTTAAAGTAGCTTTTTGGACAGACTCTCAGCTGGAATCTGTGGAAGTTTCCCTAGAAGGGAAGTTTCCCTAGAAGGGAAGGGGAACTGCTGCAGCTGGTGACTGGGAACTGCTGCACATGATAACTAGGGTTGTGCATTATAGATACTTTAGGTGCATACAGTATCAGACTGAATTATGCTGTAGCTGTCTGTGGTTCTCTGACTATATGATATATCTTTCCATCAGTTTCAAGCGGCAGGATGTGGTTTTGTCCTTGGTCTTTCACCCTTGTTGCTGCAGCTTTTGGTTCTCCCTTCTGAAGTCACAACCTGTTGGGCTTTCTTCATCTCAGCTTGCTCATTTTCAAGTTTTGTTTGCAGGATTTTAAGCCAAGGAGCCAGCTTGCTATATTTAGATAGTGGCTGTTGAGTTTCTGCCAACTTGTCTTCCCTTCCTCCCTGGAATTTTGTTTGCAAGGACAGGAGCCATTTCGGTGTGTATCCTCCTTTTCCTCCCTCAGGGCTGTAGGACCATGACCAAGGAGTCAGGCAAGGGCTAAGGTTTACTGTCTGTGGATACACTGTGTGCATTCCATGTTATCCTTGTGGATGGAGATTTGTGTAGTTGACGCTGAGACGGGCTGAGTTTGCCTAAGGAGGAGATAAGACCTCCTCTTAGGAGCTCTGTGGAGATAGGAGGGTCCTGTTCTGGCTCTGAGGAGCCAAACAAAGTTGTATCACTGAAACTTCGAAGGACACACTGGTCAAAAAGTAACTTTTGTCAAATCAAGGGTGGTTTAGCGATTAAAGCGCTAGTCCCTGCATGTGCTAACAAGTTTAATGAAGAACATGCTACTATGTATGACTCTCACTCTACTCTCCATCTAAATCATGCTGTGTGTAAAGAAGGCAAAGGATGATAAAATTGGGCAGTGTTCAAGGAGCTGTAAGGAGCTCCCTGTTCTAAGAGTGGAGAGATCCCCTTTACCGGGATCCTCTTTACCCCTTCATTTAATCAACCTGGTTTTATTCTTCCTTGGCAGCAAGTAATATCCCAAAATGCTGGAGTAAAGAGTCCTTACCAACTTTCAGCATTTTCTGGGGGGAACAACACTTTCTACCATCAACTAATTAGAAGAAGGAGAGCTCACATGGCTTCACAGCATTCTATGCAGAGAAGGTGGAAAAGCAAATGAGGACAAATTTGAGTAAACTTCACCCAGACTATTACTGTACCGGTGGAGTTGTGTCATTCTGCTATTGCAAAACAAGAGGTGACACCCTCTGTCCAGTTTATGCAGACTATTTTTTCACCAACTTCTGAGGAAATTTTTCATTTGTGGAGACAAGTCAATGTGGGCAAAACTACAAAATTTTAAAAATTAAGTTCACCCTTCTACAGTCCCTGCACGTCCATCAAGTTCCAGTGGAGTGACAAGTCTAAAGAGTGTAATATTCAGATTTTGGCCTAATGTACAGTAATCCCAGAATTTTAAAAAAAAGGAAACAAAAACCCACTAAGAAATCAAAATTCAGCCGTTGGCTAACCCATTTGATTTTTGAAAATCAAGAAAAAGAAATGTTTACATTTAAGAAAGAAGAAATAAAAAAGTATTCCACACTCTATGAATTGCTCTCTTTACTGAATTTTGAGAAGGCTGATTAAAGGGACATTTTACTTGCTGAAGACAAAGGAAGAAGGCAAAAACCACATTTGAAATGCTACTGAAGTAGTCTGTTGGAAGAAGCCTGTACATTTTTAATTGAATTTCCTAGATACTTTATTAAATTCAGTAATAAACAGGAGTAGAGTTTGATCCACCATGTTTAAATGTTTTGGTTTACTTTTTTTCTTACACCACCTGTAACTGACAAAAAAAAAAAACAACCCAGAAAGAAGAAAAAGCATCTCAGATGCTGGTGGAAAGCCTCTGAGAGTACTTCTTCTTTTGTTGCACTGCATTACACTGTTCTTTATACCTATTTTCACTTCTCTCTTTGACTGTAAAAGGCCTGGTATATGCCCTGTGTTCTCATGGAAAGAATCAGATTATAAACTCACGTTTTTCTCTCACCAATAGTTTAGAGGCTTTATTTGTTATCCAGGGGCTGCCTACCCAAAGCATGTAATTTTTAACTTATTTAATTTTTAATTTTAACGTTTTAAATTTGTAATAACTGTAATTAAACAATTTAATTTAAACATTAATTAAATTTTTAAATAATTTGTAATCAGAATGGGAACTGCAGTGCAAATGTGTTACTCCCTACATTCATTACTCAGTTAATTCAAGGCACAACTCCAGCATCTGCATTTGGTATTGTTAGCACTTCTCTTTTATGTTATACATGTGTGAGGCCCAGCACCTACATATAAAATTTTGCCAGATAAGTGCAAAAAAAGCATTACTGCTAATTTTGTCAGAGAAGGGTATTTTCATCATTGAAGCTTCCATTCAAGCAGCATGGAATCTTACCATGGCTCCTTCTGGAAAGGGAGTTTTGCTAGCCGAGTTCAAATTATCTTCTCCAGGAAATTGTTTCTCAGTGTCAAAACCTGAGTGTGTCTTGAATAGAGAGACAGGGGTTAAGTTAGAAAATAAGACACGTCTGTTTCGGAGGATACTTTAATAATACAACCCAGCAGTGACCCCACATTTCTACAAATGGCTCTTCATGAGGACCTACAACAGGCTTAACAGACAATTATTCTGGCAATGAAACATCTCCCAGGCTCCTGCGCTCTTTTTTAGTATTGGGGTTTTTTTGCCAGCCCAGCATTCTCCTTCCATGTGGCTGATCATCCTTGCCTAGGCATTCTTCCTCTGGGAAACATGTATCCATACCCAAAGACTCCTTCCAATGAACTATGCAGAAAGGTATGTTGGTTCTACAGCAAGTGTTTCGATGGCTTACAGACACTGTTATTTTCTGAGAGGTATCCCAAAATTTATATGGACTCAAAAGAAGAATTAAGCTTTTAGAGTGTTTTCAGAGAATATTCATGGAGATAATACAGCTGAGAAAATAGGTATTTTGCTTGGAACTTAATGAATGTATCACTTGGCCTCCTAAGTGTGTATCCCTTTTCATCAGGAGTCTTCTATCAAAAATATGATGGAATTACATGAATGTTCACAGCAGTATTCAAGTATCATATTAGCTAATTTCTCTTTCATATATATGTGTGCCTATTCCATTTAAACCAATGTCTTGTATAAAGTGGAAATATAGCCTAGAATATCAGAATATCAGTCATACTGCAGGAGATAGAGAAGATCCTGGTCACTTGCTGTGTTGCTGTAATAACTGCTCAGGTTACAGATGATATTTTCCATTTTCAGATTGGTTTTTATGTTAATCATCTAACAGTCCTTTGACCGTATGTTTTATTCCCCCCCTCATGTCTCCCCATGCTCTGTACAGTCTGAATTGTTCAGGTGCTTCACCCATGCCATGGTAGTAAGAGCTGACCTCAAAATCTAACAAAGTCTGTTGATTTAAATGGGCTTTGCAGCTAAAGATCTGTTAGACAGCACTAACTGGCATACTGCCTGGCATACTTTGGCAGGGGAGGGGAATGTGATAGATAAATGTCATTATAACATGCTCATCCTAGCACATTGCACTTGAAATCCCTCTCATGTTTAGCCTCACGAACCAAAACATACTGCATGTCAGATTTTCCAAGATGGGCTCAGGAGCACGGGTTGCTTCACAGAGCTGGTAGGCAGTGTCTTTTCTTGCCACTGAGCTGTACATTTCATCCTTCAAATAGAAAAACGAAGCTGTTGGTGGTCCCCGCGAGTCACTTCTTCCAGAAAGGAGCAACACTGCTGTTCTCTCAGGGATTCTGAGTATGGTCTCTGTACCCAGTTTCCCAGCTTCAGTGTGAACCAGAATATATCCCTGTCCTACATAATATGTTGTGTTAAGTACAGAATTAGTGCGTCTTCGAGTGTGAACAAATATTTTGACTCTTAATCCTCAGGAAATATAATAATGTAGCCATAGGAAGAATAAGGCAAGGTAGTATTTTCTGAAGAATCTCATGTGACAGGGAAGATGGAGCTACAATGGTCCAAGATAAATACATAGTCTGATAGATGTCTGTCCTCTCATGGATTAGGGGTCATAACTGGTAGATTTCTCACACCTTTTTTTCCCGTTCTCCTTCTGAAAACATAACCATTTTCTAGTGGACTGTTTCCTTTAACCCGTTGCAGATGAATTGCTTGTAGAACAGTTTGTGCTCACTTCCAAAGGAGCTCTAAAGCCTTGGACAAAAAAAAGTGTGCTGCCCTCCAGGGCTGTAGAAAAAGTTATGCAGAAGCCTGAAGCATAGAAGGAATAAAAATGAATGTGGAAATCCTCTGGCAGTGTTATGTCTCACACACTCCCTAGTCATTACAATAAATGGGTATGTTTACTTAAGAGCCCTGAATAATTTATTTGACAGTGAAATAATACTGTAGAACAGTGCCTTCTCTACACACATGGATTAACCCACATGGTTTAAGAGTCCTCCAACACCTTGTTCTAGGAAAAGATCAGTAAACACGTGATCTTAATCCGATTTCTCATGTAGGTGGCTGTGTGTTGGGGAAAATGAGCACAGAGTCTCTGAAAGAGCTGACTATGGAAGTGTTGCAGATGCAAATGACACCTATTGTATTAAATCTTTTTTAAAGTTATCTCTGCACAAGCATCCATATTTTCTGCACAATCACAGGCTTTTCATAGCTTTTATACATGCCGTTTGGATAATGGGAAAACATCCACAAAAAAAAGAGACTGCATTTTAAAATTTTACCCTTATGTACCAGATAGCAAAAGCCCAGCACTAACTTTTATTTTCTTAATCTTACATTCTATCAGTATATAAACAGATCATAATGATATTCAATGCAAGGGGTGTTAGGAGCTAAGATGCTTCAAGCCAGGCCTGCAAATCTGGCATTCCTTTGGCTTCAATTAGAGCTTTATTTTAATAAAGATTGGAATTTAATATTTCAGAGTATAGCAAATAAAACTTCTCAGTATCTACTACAGAGGACACAGATCATCACTTGTGTTTTAAGGAAAACAATCACGAATCTGTGGCAGGAATGGTCATTTCCAGTCAAGAGATGAGGACTTGAAAATGCACTATTTTTAAGGCTATATTATTTAATACTATAACGATGTGCCACAGTTCAGTATTGATGTCTCAGTAGCTACTGGGGATGCATAGAATCACAGAATTGTTTGAGTTGGAAGGGACATTAAAGATCATTTAGTTCCATCCCCCTGCCGTGGGCAGGAACACCTTCCACAAGACCAGCTTGCTCCGAGCCCCATCCAGCCTGGGGTTGGACACATCCAGGGATGGGGCATCCACAGCTTCTCTGAGCAACCTGTTCCTGTGCCTCATCCCTCTGGAAGTAAAGAACTTCTAGCTAATATCTAATCTAACCCTCCTCTCTTTCAGTGTAAAGTCCTTGTAAGCAGTCGCTCCGTGAGCCGGCTCCAGGCCCTCCTGGCGCGGGAGCCCGGGATGCGGGCGGGGACGGCCGCGGAGCTGGGCGGGTCCGTCCCAGGCGCGCTCGCCCGCGCTGCTTTTGGTCCCTCTGGCGGCGCCGTAGCTGCCGAGCCGGGCCGGCGCCTGCGTCCCGCGGGTATCCCGGCTCATCCCGGCTCATCCCGGCTCCTGCCTCCCGATTCCTGCCTCCTGCCCGGCGCCGCCATGGATTACCGAGCGCTGGTGATGAGCCAGGTCGTGCCCGGGCAGTTCGACGATGCGGACTGCTCGGACAGGTGAGGGCGCGCCGGGGGGGAGGGCGCTGGGGGGGCCGGGGCTCGGGTGCGGCCGGGAGAACACGCGGAGCGGGACGGGAGCAGCCGTGGGACTTGCCGGGAGCGGGGAAGGGAGAGCGGGTGGTGCTGCCCGCTTCCTGGAGGAGGTGAGAGGAAAGGCTGCGTGTGTCTCTCGGCTTCTCTTTTCCATCATGTGTGCTGCTTTGGGACATACTTGTCCTGGCAGAAGACCGTGACACGTTGCTGACGTTACAGAATCGAAGCATCAGTTAGGTTGGAAAAGACCTCTGAGATCATCGAGTCCAAGCTGTGACCCAACATCACCGTGCCAGCTGGACCATGCACTAAGTAACAAGTCCAGTCCTTCCTTAAACACCTTCAGGAACGGTGACTCCACCCTGGGCAATCCATTCCAATGTCTAAACACCCTTTCTGTAAAGAAATTCTTCCAAATTCTCCTGGAACAACTTTGCAACTTTAGGCCATGTCCTCTTTTCCTGTCACTTGTCTGGGAGAAGAGACCGACATCCACGTGGCTACAGTCTCTTTTCAGGGAGTTTTAGAGAGAGTGACAAGGTTCCCCGTGAGCCTTCTTTCCTTCAGGCTAAACAACCCCAGCTCTCTCAGTAGCTCCTCATTGGACTTGTGCTCCAGACCCTTCACCAGCTTCATTTCCCTTTCCTAGACTTGATCCAGCACTTCAGTATCATTCCTGAATAGAGGGTCTCAGAACTGGACTCAGTGACTTAAAACGGAAGTGAAAATGTAAAATCATTTATGGAGATAAATGTATTGAATTTTTTGTGACTGTAACAATCATTTTTAGTTATAGAAACGTCTGTGTTTCCTTTAAGTGAATCTGCAGAAGATGCAGAAACACGTAAAGAGGGTGGAGTCACTGAGAACTGCCAGTTATGCACATGTGAAGAAGCTGATGCTGAGGAAGGAGATGGTGATGATGACAACGATGATGAAGAGGAAGATGAAGACTGGGACTGGGATGATGAGGTGGGAAGACTCACGAAGCGCCACAATGCTGCTGGTGGATGCAATCCACAGGTATGTTGAAGGCTGTTCTGTGAGCTTTGAGGGTGCCCAGGGGCCAACCTGGAGGCTTTGTTTGTTGTTAGTGTTAGTTGAGGACAAGTGCAAGTAGAAATTTTTCCTTGAGAGAATCCCCTTCCTTTGCACCTGTTCCCCTGAGGTGCTGTACGTGTATATACGTTGTAGCCAGAGCTCCATTTGATTTTCTTGTCTCAAACCTCGTTGCTGGATTCCCTTTGTACTGCAATTTCCTTCCCTTCCTTACCCTCTGTGTTTCTGAACATCTTCCTCAACCTTTCTATTTATTTTTGGACTGTCTGCTAGTCATATCCAGGGTGAAAATGGTTCTATTTTTTGACTTAATATAGAAGAAGGCAAAAATACAAACATAGGAAACAGAGAGGGGTGCTTGAAGTGAATTAATTTAGAGTGTGTGGTGTTGGCATAGGAACTCTGGTGTTATGCAGAATGAAAAGCACTCATGAAGGTAAGAAGGGTGCTAGTTCTCACATCAGCTTGGACACTAGAGGCTCAAAACCTTATTGGTACCAATGTAGCAGAACAGTTGAGATAAATCAGAGTGGTGCTGATCATAGTATAGCATGTCTGGCAGCTCTTGTCCTGGGTGGTGTATTCTTGCCTGTATTTAGAGATTTATGCTGTTTAATGATGCTGACACCATGTTCAGGTGTCAGTTGGGTTTGGGGAGTACTACATGTAAGAAAAGACAGAATCCTGGAAAGTTTTCTCAGTTCATTACCTGTGCATTTTTTCCCCTCTTAATTTATTCCTTGTTTCTGTCTTCCATTCTCTTCCTTTTACAGCCAGAAAATGTGCTGTGTGAGAGACTTGTAACTTCCTAGACTAAAAGTAACTCTGGTTTGGAGTACTTTTAGAGTCTTAACTGGTGCGTTACCTGTATTTTCTTTTCTTGATTTAAGTAAAATCTGGTGTTAATCCGTATCTATTTCCTTATATCCCATGTGGTTTTCATCTTACAGCTTTAGGCATAGGCATTTGAGATGACTTCTCCAATGATATGGTTTGAACTTCAAAGGCTGTGTACAGAATGTGACTTATGTTAACAAATCCTTTATTTCAGGCAAATAGACAGACCCCTAATTGCTCTTCAGCAAAACTGTCAACCCCTGCAGGCAAGGTTTTAAGAAAATTTGAACACAAAATCAATTTAGGTGAGTACATTTGCATTGTTTTCTGTTATTTAAACAACTCTGTGGCATTCTCAGACTATTTCTGCTTATGTTAAGCCAGAACTCACTGGAATGGGTGAGTTAGCCATTGCCAGAGAGATTAAAAATTACTTTTGAGTACTTGAAGTTGCCTTTAGTCTCCATGAACTGGCTGTCATACCCCTCTCTCTCCACCTTCAGAACCACATGGCTGTTTTGTTGGGGTTTTTTGTTTCCCCTTGACTTCTCCAGGCAACATGAAGTCTTTCTTAACTAGAGTCTCTGTAGGAACAAGCTGTGGAGGGAGGGTATCAGCTCTCTGTTGTGATGTTGGTCATTCCCACAGCTGCTACCACAGCTGCATTTTCTAGATGAATGCAGTCCCCTGTAGGCTTAGTGGGGGTACATTATGCAGCAGCTCCTTCCCAGGAGCAGAGTTCCTGTGGTAAGTGAAGAGGCTGCTGTCCCAGCTGGTGTGGTTTGATTTTTACCCCAAGACAGAGATGGCTGCCAGCACAGCCTGTCAGGACCAGGGGTAGCTGTGATTGGCACCTTCTGACAGGGTAGAGATCAGAGGTTGGGTTTTCCTTTATAACAGAGTGGTGCTAGGATGAAGGCTGCTGGTATTTGTAGCCAAATACAGCAGCTTTTATACATTTAGCATTTAATCAAGCACCATTTAAATGCATTGTTGAAGAGAATCTGGGAGGCTATTGCTTATTGTGTTAAGAAAAATGGTATTTGTTTATTATAAGAGAAGAACAGACAAATTTAATGGTGAAATGTTATCCAAAAAGCATTACTGGCATCATGTTTCCAAGTCTGTGTAATTGTCTCACTCATCTGTGTTGTTACCTGCTAGTCCTACTCTGAAATGTAAACAGTGAAATGCTAGGTTAACCCTGGTCTTTTGGGATTTTTTTTTTTTTTATTTCTCCTTATGTGTTTTTCAGATAAGCTAAATTTTGATGACTCTGTTATAAACAGAGTCACAGAAAAGTCTAGACAGAAGGAAGCAGACATGTGAGTATTACTTATGTTTCTGTTTTCACTTAAATACTTTGAACCCAGAAGTGCAGTGCTTATTTCCTTGTTTGAGTAAGTTTGTTAAGAAAAATGAAGTTTAGAAGTAGTCTATGTGCAGTTTGCCCTTTGCTCTTCAACTCTTTCATTTCCAAATCAGTTGTCTGATTCATCCCAAAGTTTTCATTCTCGTGTCACTGGTAGCACATCTGATGGTGCTGGTGTAGTAAGATAGAAGTGATGGGTGTCGTTCCCCTAGAAAGGACCCTTTGATTTTCTTTTTTTTCTAAACAGAAGTCCTTAAGCCACTGAGCTAAAAAGATATTGGAGGCCTTTTGAAAGTTCCTCCTAATGATTTGGTGAGGGAAAAGTATTTATTCTTAAGAATTTTTTTTTTTTTTTGCCCTGCAGCTTATTGCCCTAATTTTTAAAGACAGATACAGTTTTCTCCTGAATGAGCATAATTCAGAAAAAGCAGGAAGGTAATCTATAAAAGTGAAGGACTCTGATGTTAATGGTGGTGGTTTGTTGTTTTTTTTTCTTTTCCATCCCTCTGTGTGCCTTACTTCTTAAGGTTGTCATCTTATCTTTGACACAGAATGTCACAGTTGGCTCTGTCAAAGTACTGAGCCCATATGTGGGGTTGTAACATTTTATTTTCACTTCTGCTAGGTACCGAGTCAAAGACAAGTCAGACAGAGCAACAGTAGAACAGGTGAGTCCTTTGTTCATCAAATTTCCCTTTTGACTAGAGCAAATAGGGTAGAATTTTGGGATCAGTGAAAAAGCAGTTAGAGCAGGAATGGAGTTTTGGAATTCTGTTTCCCTTGTTATGCTGAAGAGAACTGTTGTTTCTTTCTTTCACATATGAAGGTTAACTTTGGTCCCATAGACATTTTAGAGCTCATTTTTGTGTTAAATATTGTAATTTGTTCTTATGAGTAATGCAGAATTCCATCTTAAGCTTTTATTAAATTCCAAAGAGCAAGGAAAAATGCTGAGTTTGCCTTTTTTCTTTTTTTTTTCTTTTTGAGCAAGACTGAATTATTATTGGCCTGAGCCCATATGGCTGTTTTATTTCCGTTATGGTATCTGTATCCCAAGAAGAATCTTACTTTAAAACATTTAATGCAGCTATGGGTGGGGCATTATTTCTTTGTCTCTTGTTGAGTTAGCTGGAAGACATATGCTTAGTTTAAAAATAAAGAAAAAAATTTTTGAAGAAAAAGTGAAATATCATCCTAGATTCTTGGCAAAATTCTGAGTGGTTGCCATTCAGATTATTATTTAATCTTGAGAACAGTCTGATGCCAAGGGTCCTTTAATATGATAGTAAGAGTGGACTGTATTATTTGGGGGTTTTTTTTCCCTTTGCTGACTTCTCTGTATTAAATTTGAGGTGTTGGACCCAAGGACCCGAATCATTCTGTTCAAGATGCTCTCTAGAGGTATCATATCAGAGATCAATGGCTGCATCAGCACAGGGAAAGAAGTAAGTTTCATTGCAAATAATGTAGTAGGCTTTTTCTTTTCAGCAAGCTGGGTGGAAGTTTATGATGCTCAGAAAATGTAGTGAAATACTTGGCCTTAGTTCCACATTTTTTATGTTGCTTGATTCATATGAAGATATCTTAAGAAAAAATTCATTTATGTTAAAGGAAACCAGTTTTCCCAAGTCTGAAAGATTTCTAAGAATGCTTTAATATTATCTTAGATTTGTAGATGATTTGTGGATGTTGTTAATTGCATCTTTCAACAAAAAAGTTTTGGCAAAGTTATGTATACCCACAGTGTTAAATAGTGCCTAAAAAAAACATACAGACCCAGATAATTCTGATTAAAGACATACTTCTGCCCTGCGTAGAGGTGGAAACTTGAGACATTTGGGCCATGCTTTAGGGTCTGAACAGTGCTCAGGCTCAAGTTAACTCTTCACACAAGGGCTTGTTTCAGTCTCCCAAGTGTGGATGAAGCAGAGTTTTCTTCTACAATGTTGGTTTTATTCTGAGGGCTTTGTTCCACCCCTGCCCCATCCTATGTACTCCCTGTACGCTGCCTTTCATGGAAAAAGGATTGCCCTTGTGTGAGTCTCCTTCAGCTGGGTGCCACATAAGAGCTGGAGTGAGATCAGCTCTTTTCCAGGTGTCAGAATGAAAAGAAGAGAGAAGATTATGTTGCTTTAAAGAGCTTTTCTTTAATGTTATTTCTTCCCTTTTTAATCTGATAGGCCAATGTATATCATGCCAGTACTGCAAATGGAGAGAACAGAGCAATAAAGATTTACAAAACTTCTATTCTGATGTTTAAAGATCGGGATAAGTATGTGAGTGGTGAATTCAGGTGAGTTTGACTTCTAACTGGTTTTACTGGGGAAGAGGGATTGTTTTGGAAGGTGTTATAAAATCACTGGTGCTCATGCTGTGTTGCCAGATTAAGAGTCCCTGCTGTCTTTTATTTTTTATTTAAAGATTTCGTCATGGATACTGCAAAGGCAACCCAAGAAAAATGGTGAAGACATGGGCTGAAAAAGAAATGAGGAATTTAATAAGGTGATTTTTCCAGTTTTTATTACATCCTGCAGAGGTTACTAAAACTTTTAAGTTTATAGGAGTTGCTCTCTTTTTGCTAGACGGTGGCTGTCACTACCCTTTAGGGTCCCTGGAGTGTTCAGGAAAGTGTCTTAAGCTTCATCATGGGAGAGAAACAAAAGGGGAGGGAAGAATAAAGATCTTCTTTTGTTTTCCTGCTAATTCTCTAAGCTCTTCAGTGTCTGAACTCTGTCTGACATGACTGAACAGCAAGGAAAAGCTAGAAATAGCTGCTGCTGCTGCTCAGCAGCATGCTGTGTGATATGGGTTAATCTAGGATTAACCTGAACTGTCTAAAGATTGTTTGACACAGGAATGTTTAGAGAAGGGTCAAAATGGTTGTGGCTTTTTGTGTGCATTTCCTAGTTGTTCTTCACAAGGGAGAGTTTCCTGAGCTCTTCCTGTGTTATGTTCAAAGCTGCAGAGTTCCTTTATGCACTACTGCAAAGCAAATAGAGTTTGGTTTTATTATTTTTGTGGCTTTGTTCCTGTGTTTCAGGTTGAATACAGCCCAGATACCTTGCCCAGAGCCAATTATGCTAAGGAGTCATGTGCTTGTCATGGGCTTTATTGGTAAAGGTGATAGGTAAGTATCCTTAGAAAATAATTTTGTTTGTTTAGGTTAGTTTGTTTTTTTTTTTTTCATTTAGTAATAACTTTTCCCAAAGGTTTATTAAAACCAAACCAACAAATCCTCTGAATTTAACTGTCGATACTCTAGGCCTGTAAAGTTAACATGTGCATGTGATCTGTGGAATGGTCGCAGATAGTTGTCGGCTACTACTGCAGGAAATCTGTGTGATTCTGAAGCCTCAGCTGTGTGCAAAATTAACTCATGAAATGTCTTAACCAGAGATTAATGCTGGAAAGGCTTGCTAATCATACATGAAGATAGTTTATTGTTTTGTAGTTATGGACATAAATATAGCATGGTCCAAATTAGCTCCTGTTGGAAATAAAGCTCCAGAATCTTTAGCAGACATGTAGGCTCCTTTCACTTGGTTGCTCCTCCTGACTTGCTTGACACACTCATGGAGTGAAAGGATCAGGCACAGCAATCAAAGCATTTGCAGCTGGTATGAAGAATGAAGAGGTATTTAGTTTCTGGGTTTTTTTCTGTTTTGTAATTTCAAGGCCGGCTCCTCTGCTGAAGAATGCTCAGTTGTCTGACTCCAAAGTCCGGGAGCTGTACCTACAGATCATCCAGTACATGAGAAGAATGTACCAAGATGCCAGACTTGTTCACGCAGATCTCAGTGAATTTAATATGCTGTATGTTTTTAATCCTTGCTCTGAATTGTGACATCTAGAATGTATGCCTTGGCAACCTCTGCGTGAGAGTACTGATGTACCTTTCAGCAAGGGTGGGGTCCTTGTCGTTACTGGGTTTTGTAACTTAGATAATTAATTATGTAGCTTTTTTAACCCAGATCTGAGCTTTCTCTGTTAAGAAAAGCCAACAGGCAAACAAACAAAAAAAATTTTAAAAGATAGAAAAAAAATTAAAAAACACAATAAAATCACCTCACAAAACCTCCTCATAACCAGGAAAGAAAACTAAAAATGTAAAATTAGTAAAGGCAAAAATTAGTAAGATACCATTTTTATATAAGGTATTTTATATTAGTAAGGTGTCATTTGACTGCTATATTTTTATAACTTGTTTCTTTTTTTTTTTTCTTTTTCATGCACCTCTCTGCTTTTTTTGTTCATGAGCAGAGTATTTTTTTAAAAAGTTTGATTGTGTAGAGGAGGGAAAGGATTGACTGAAAAAAGCCACACTGGCCCTAACATGCAAGGCATGTGCCGGAGAAAGAAGTTAAGATTTTTTTTTTTGCTGGTTGTTTCAGTTTGAAGCAAGCTTTGTTCCCTGCCCCTCAGTGTTCTGGTGGAGTTGGTGCAGCTCAGTGTGGGGGTTTCCTTGCAGGTACCACGGAGGGGACGTGTACATCATTGATGTGTCTCAGTCCGTGGAGCACGACCACCCGCACGCCCTGGAGTTCCTGCGCAAGGACTGTGCCAACGTTAACGGTGAGGGGGCTGCGCTTCAGCACTCCTTCTGGCAGCTGGTTTATCTAGCAGGATGGACTCAGTTCACCTCGTGTTCTTTCAGGTGTAACTGAATGTAGAAGCTGTCAAAATTCCACTAAAATACCCCCTCTTCTGTGTTCTTGTGACTTTCTCAGGGAGCAGTGTACTGTGCTGAGTTCAGAGTAGTGCAGCCTATTTTGCTAGAAGTTATCTGTTTGAAATGAGTCACATGGCTGAATCTGACTTAGGATAGATCTGAGACCACTCCCAGTCTGCAGCAGTGCTCACCCCAGTCTTAACGTAAAAAACTCTGCAGGCACACTGATGTGTTGCCTTCTGTGAGCTGAACCCACATCTCGAATTCCTGAGCTGGCAAGATGTTTCTGTGTGTTATAAAGTTCCCTGCACTTAAGGGCAGCTGAGAGGAGGCAGAGAGTAATTAATTAGAGATGTTACCACTTGTCATAGTACTTCTATAAGTTAAGTTTGATGGGTTTTTTTTCTCTTGAGAATTTGGTCTTCATGTGTGAATATACATGTTGTGTAACAGATACACACCTCCTGATAGGGTGTGTCCCTGAGGACAAAAAAACCCTCTCATTATGGCTGCTTTTGCCTGCCCTTTCCTTTCAGATTGCCTTTTTTCTTATTTTACAGAGACTCTTGAAAGTCTGATGCATAATTAGGAAAGAACTGTGTGTATGCGGTATGTCTGTTGATATCCAGTATGCTATTTTTTCCTTTTATTCCTTTCAGTTCATGCATTTCTAGAAACTCCATTCTGGCTCAGGTAGTTGCACCCTTGCTCTTTCTTCATGTTTTTTGACTTACTCTCCCTAGATATTGTAGTGTCTCAGTGGATTTGGTGTTGTTTCACTTGTTTTCTGTCACTGCAACTTTCTCTGTCTAAACTTTCTACAGGGACTCTAAGAGATATCTGACTCTACCCTAAGTGTGATCTTTGCAGAGATTTGTGGTTCCATGGGAGTAGAGAGCTGCCTCCAAACGAAGTCATTTTTACTCTTTCTATGATTAATTTATCACAGTGAGAGATCTGGGAATTTTAGTTGGAAATATTTATTTAACAGTCCTCAGTGTCACTTGCTGCTGCTTTTCAGAATGGAAATGCAGCCTATGAAATTGGTCATAATTGATTTAAGAAACCAATTTTGAGTGTAGTAGGGAGGAAGATTCTAGGACATCAATATGTCTTCCCCTTTTGGGTGGATCATAATGAGACTGTACTGTATTTCAGAGGCCACTTATTTCTCTCTGGCAGAAGTTTGAGGTCTCCATTCCTTACTTAAATTACTTTTCTAGTCCTAGTTCGTGCAAACACTACACCTGTCTTGAATTCTTTACTTCTTAGCCTGTACTCCATTTAGTTGGGATCCTGCTGAATCTGATTCAGCTTTTATATTTATGCAGTTTTTCTCCTTTTAGTATTTGTTGCATCTGGGAGATGAACAGTTTTATTTCAGATGGCCAAGAATCATCTGGTAACTAAACTCCATATGATGTAGAACGTGCTGCCGAGACTTTCCCAAGTCATCAGAGTTGTTTGCTTGCTGGAATTGTCACTTTAACATCCAAGCTGTGTATGTTAGATGGAATTTCTTATGGGTTTGTCTCTCCCTTGTTTCCTGGCAGACTTTTTCCAGAAGCACAACGTTGCAGTGATGACAGTGAGGGAGCTGTTTGAATTTATTACTGATCCTTCTATCACAAGTGAGAACATTGATGACTACCTGTCCAAGGTAAGATCTCATATGGCCTTGTTACTGAGTAAGAGGACAATAAAATCAGATCTAGTTCAAGCTCCATCATCTCATTTATTCTGCATCCTACTATAAGGAAGCCAGCACATGATGTTGTGCTAGTGCTTCAAAAATGCATATGGGTCTTTTCCATTTTTACCATTGTAGGGTGACACTGCTTTCATTGCATGTTTTCTCAGAAACATCTAAACTGTCTAATCATGAAGACTCAAATGTCTGTTTGAGGTGCTGAAAAGCACCAGGATGCTTTAAGTCAGCTCTTCCTTTCTGGCAAGGAGGAGCTCTGCAGAAATGTAATCGTGCTTATATGAAGAGTAATGTTGTATGACTGTAGCCGTGCTGAGCCTGCCAGTTTGGTCTGGGGGGAGCAGCAAGTGTTTCTCCCTTTCGTTATGGCCCTGATCTGCAGCTGTCAGTGTGCTTCGCAGCACTGTGGTCACCATTAGGTGTCGCTGAAGACATTCCCGTAGGGAAGGCTGGAGTGCGTGTGAGTGACGGTGGAGCACAGGGAGAAGCGCAGATGGGAATGGTTGGATGTGATTCTAAAGGCTTAGTGGTGCGATTCTAAAGAATGATAACTTTTTTGTAATGTTTTGTATTTCTTTAGGCAATGGAAATAGCATCGAAAAGAACAGAGGAGGAAAGATCCAGTCAAGATAAAGTGGATGAGGAAGTGAGGATTTCTGTTCCTGCTATGAAACTAATATTAACCTTACCTCTTCTAAACACCAAAAAATGTTCTGTTTTCTTTGGAAAAATGTACAGTTGATGATGAACAAAACATTGTTTGTGATACTGAGATGTCTTGATCTAGTTGAGATGTGAAATGTTAAGGGATGCCATGTGTAAAAGCTGACAGCAGTAAGCTGTTAGAAGGCAAATATTCTATTTCCTAAAGCAGTTTGTTTGCTCACATCTAGGTCCCTTGATGTATTTTCCAGTTCAGGTTTAGTTAACAAAAACCTAAGTAGAGAGATCTGATTATGCCAGTGGTTTTGGTCCAGGGATACAGAAGAAGGCTATTTGTAGGTGTGCATTGGTCAGATTGCCTGTCTTAAGCTCCACTCCCAGTCTAATTTAGTTCTTCCACTGCTTTTACATTAAGTGAAGCTGTCTCAAGTCCATTACAGAAAGCTGTTAATGTTCTGGAAGTGCTTGATGTAAAGATAGAACCATTAATATCTCAATCTTAACTAACTGTTCCAGAAGAGTTAAACCCAAAAACAAAAAAAAAAAAACCAACAAAAACCTCTTATCTTTGGGGTCAATACTACTTGATTTATTCAAGACTTTTTTATCCTGGAGCTCAGCAGGTTTCACTAACTACTTCATGCTTTGCCAAGGAAAGATGTTTTTTGTTTTCCAGTGTAGCCTCAGCATAAAACTACTGAGCTGTAGAGTCACATTCAAGTGTTTGGTAGCAGGCCTGTCTTCTGCAGGCAGGTTACTCCTTTGTAACTGAGGTAACTGTATGAGGTACTAACCTGTAAGAGAGATGGTTTCCTAGCATCTGAGTTTTTATTTCTCTTAGACTTTCCATGTGACCATGGCTAATTTGTGCCCCTTCCCTTGCAAAGGAGTAGAGCTGAGTAGGGGCAGTGGGGGCCTGTGCTTTCTGCACAGCTCTCACATGAGCAGTGGTGCACATGAAGTGCACTGAATGTGTACAGGGGTTGAACGGGTATCATGGAACAGAGAAGCAAAACACATCTCTCTGATCTGGTAGGGTCATAAGCTTGCTGAAAGACTGTTCCAAATGTGACATTTTAAGTATGTTGTTGATCCTGCAGTTAGTTTTTATCATACTGTACTTCTGAAAAAACTCTTTTGAGTTGGACTTGTAGGTTGAAGTGGGTATTGTTACATAAGGAGATTAAGTTCTGGCAGTGCATTTCAATGGAGTTGCCTCCTGAAGTTGCCTTCTAATGCTTTACAATAAAAGCATTAGAAAATTTCTTAGGATAAAAAACCTTAGGACTCCAATAGGCTAAGAGATGGCTGGAGAATTTTTTAAGTGGGCTGGTGTGAGTCACACGAAGGAAGGAACCTATTAGTTGTGTTCTGTCAATAATGTCTAGGTTGCACATTGAGTCTGCTCCTGGAGAAATAACCAAACAAAAAACTCTGTAGTTCAAATGGTAGTGGATGACTGCTATGTTCATTTGTTGTTTCTGATTGTGATTATTCTCCTAAGGCTGCATAATTAGGGGAGAAAAACATCATGACACTACACATCTGTAGATTAGTAAGTCTGTGTTTCCTTTCACTGTGCTAGGTGTTTAAGAAGGCCTACATACCTCGAACTCTGACTGAAGTTAAAAACTATGAGAGGGATGTGGACATAATGATGAAATTGAAAGAAGAGGATATGGCATTGAATGTTCAGCAAGACAATGTGAGTAGACATGCTGAGGCCCTGCAAAAAAGAGAAAGGGAATATGAATTCTTCTTAGTGGAAACTGTTAGCAACAAACAAAAACAGAAGCTTTGCTACCAAGGTGTGGAGTACTAAATCTATATCATACTTTAAAATTGTGCTTAATGCTAATATTCTGGATTTTATCGTGGTCTTTATTCTTTAAATTTATTTTTAGATAGTAGTTTTCTCTGGGCACAAAGAATTAAGACATGATTTGATAATGTAGTTTCTTTTTCTGTCCCTTGGTGCAGATTCTCTACCAGACTGTGACAGGACTGAAGAAGGATTTGTCTGGTGTTCAGAAGGTGAGAAGGTCTTTTTGAAATCCTTCATTTTAGCCATTTTCAGAAAACTGCTTACAAGTAGTTCAGAGAATGCCTGGGCCTGCAGCTGGCACCATGAAAGAAGCCTCTTGTGTGCAGAAGGCCCATTTGTGTCCAGGATGGGTCTGGCATGGCAGTGTGTCTGCACAACACAGAATTGCTTCCCTGCACTGTGGTGATGGTGGGTTGCTTGAGAATGAAATTATGGTCCTTGCTGTGGCCATGATCTCTTGATGTCTAGAGGGAAGGGGAAGATGAGGGAAAGTCTTTCCTGATTATGGAAAATGTAATTGATTTAAATTGTTGCATGACTGCAAGTTTTGATATTTTTGGAGTATTTTTGTTGTAATATTGCATAAAGAACAGTCCTCCAGTATAAGGCATAAAATATTATGTCTTGCTGTATTTGAAGTACTTGACAGTGACACTTCTGTGAAGTACATTGGATGAGAAGTTGGATACAGATCACTTGGAGCCATGTCATTCAAGGCAGAAGCCCTCTGTGGATTCCCCCTCCTTACTTTGCTCTCTAGGAGTGGTGTAGACTCTTGATTTAAGATGGAAATATAAATATGGATGGGATCAGGCTGTAGCACAGTCTCCAGGCTTGTTTAAGAATAAGTGAGTGTTCCAGTGCAGATATTTGTGTTTGCAATATAGAATACATACAGTGCCCCCAAGGTAGATTTGGGCATGATCCAAGGATAATTAAAAATAGGCTTCCACATATGTTAGCAAATTGCTGTTTAACTTAGGGAAATTAGTTTGGGAGTGCAAATAACAGCTGTGCTTTGAGCCTTGACCTAAAAGAATCTGTGTTGTACATTCTAGGTTCCTTGTTCTTAGTTTGGCTTAACCTACTTTTCATTCTTTATCTTGAGACTCAATGAGGGCGGTGGTAAGGGAGATAGCATCAGATTGCTCAAGGGTTTCTTTGCAGCAGATTCTGTTTTACTTTTTTTGAATATATATACACATTGTGCATGTATGTGTGTATATGCTGTCATTATGTTTCTTGGTTTTGATTTGGCATAATTCTTGATATATCTTGCAGATTCCTGCACTTCTTGAAGAGGCAGACAATTCAGAAACAGACTCTGATGATGATGGTGGTGGCAGCTCAGAGGACTCTGATTCGGGCTGTAAAGAATCTGTACATCCCAAAGATAAACCTGCTGAAGTTATCATGGACAAAAAGGTCAGCTGGCTGGGAGTTGTTTGTTTTTTCCCATCTTTGCTTGTATGACACAAAAAAAATCCAAACTCTTTGGCTCTTGCTTTTTCTTGTCTGAAAGATGCTGTGGACCTTTCCTGTTGTGGTGAACAAGAGCAGAGGCAGTGAATTTCATTGGGGGTGCTTTACTAAAGGTAGTTTTATGTAGCACAGTGTGGAACGCAGCTCTCTGTAGCTTAGGCAAAGCTAGAAGAGAGATCTCTACAGGGAATTACAGGGCTACACAAAGTTGAATTCAGTGAAGCCTGGGCAGCTTTTCAGTCCCTCTGGCTACACTTACAGGCTTTGGTCTTCAGGTTTGTGGCTCTGGTCCCTGATCAACCTCCTTATGCCCAGACAGCTGAGCCCATTTGATCTGTAGAACTGGAGATTTGGTGACAGTGTTTGTACCACAGTGGCTTTTGCAGTACCCTTAGTACAGGCTGGCTAGCTTTGCTGTGGGCAAGAGGTATAATGCAGTCCAGCAAAGGGATTATGGTTAGGATTCCAGGGTTTGGGGTTTTTTTTTGAGGTTCCATTTTCTGAATTGTGGAACAGTATGCTCAGTTTGATGAGGCTTTCCTGCAGAGTATTACTCATGAGTGAGAGCCTTTTGGCAGCCTTTGCTGTGTTAAAAAAAAAAAAAAAAAAAAAAAAAAAAAAAAAAAAAAAAAAAAAAAAAAGATGAAATTTGCAGGCTTAAAAGGGTTCGGGATTTGGGACACTGCATTTTAGGTTTTTCTTCCTAGAAAAGGTAAGATAATATATTTCTTATCTGTCAAATGAAAGTGCACCACTCTACTACATGCTGCCAGTCTAGAGCTGCTGCCTTTCAGATGTGAAGCTGGGAAGTCTTGGCCACTTCTCATCCTAATTGATAGGTTTTCATTTGGACATCTTTTTTGTGTGACATAAGGCGTTTTTTGTAATATGTGTGTTTAGCTGTAGGTTGAACATCTGATTAGCAGCAGTTACTTCTACCTGCCCCTTCCACTTTGCTGACTTCTTGTTTTCTAGTTGAGTCTCGTCCCTTCTGTGTCTGGCACAGATTTACAGTGTGTTGCAGTATCCTGCCAGTCCTGCTGACGATCAGCTTGCTCTGAGTTATCAGCACTTACTGGATCAATATTTTTGCATGACACATAGAAACACATACTATAGTAGCCCTGTGGGTAGCAGAAAATGTAGACCAGACAACCTGTTGTAATCTTGGGTGTAAATAGCATGAGTTAAGAGTGCCTCTTTTTCACTTTCTTCAAAGGTTGCATAAAACTCAGGTTCTAACTAGTTTGAATTTTGTCTTGTCATTACCAGTGTGCAGGTCTGGGCTCCACTCCTAACCTGTATTTTCCTTTCCCCTTACCATTCCTATTGATTTTTTTTAAGTTCTTTTATCTTGATAACCTTATTTTTATGTTATGTGTAATTAACTTGTTAAGGTAACAATTGACTTGCTTAAAATTCTTCATTCCCTTCTGGCTTTAAATGAATAATTTTCCTTATAGGAAAGGAAAAAGATGGTTAAAGAAGCCCAAAGAGAAAAGAGAAAAACCAAAATCCCAAAGCATGTGAAGAAGAGGAAAGAAAAGACTGCAAAAATGAAGAAAGGCAAATAAAATCAGCTTTGGCTCAGAGAAGGGGCATGATGTGTTGTGGATTAGTCAGTACCATCTTTTTTCTTTATTAAAAAATTAAAAATCCTTTATTTATATACATACAGTATAAAATGTAAGGGTGATTTTGTTAATAACATGGTATAATTATTTGAACAGGGTATATGACACAGGTTTCTCGATGGGAAAGAATGAGTCTAACATTTGTACCTGCTAAAATTCTTTATCTGTGCAGGTTTGAGTTTTTGCAAAAACTCACACTGATTTGTTCCTGTGTTCCTACTCCCCACACCTTCTTCACAGTATGGAAGTGAATTGAGCTCTGCAGGCTCTCACAGCCCCTCTGGATAACCCTGCAGGCATTGTGGCTTTGCTGCCTCCCTGTGCTTGCTTCACCATTGATGGCCAAGTGCACGCGTGGCTGCAGTCCCCAGTTTGACCTTTGGCGCCTGTTTGGTGCCTTTGGCTTGAGATCTTGTAAGAGAGGAACTGATCAGGGCTTCCAGGTCTCTCTTTCTCTCTCTCTGCTCCCTTTCTTTATCCACACAGGGGTTGATAGCACTCTCCCATTCAGTACTCCTGTGAGTGCAGACAGTATTACTGGGGCAAGCAAGACTGGTGCTTCCTCAGCCAATGGGAATGTTTGTCGGGACACTGAGATGCAAACCTGCATTTTGGAAATCGGCATTACATCAGGCACAAGAGAGGAGCCAGCCTCTAACTTGGTAGTGAAGGAAGGAGGACTTGCAAGGCCTATATCCAGAGGTGAGGCAGTGCTGGTGATGGCCCTTCCTCATAACACCAAGGGCTTAGATGCTGCCAGAAGCATGGACACTTTATTTCCTGCTTGTGTACTGACGTATTCAGGCACAGGTGGCCTCGGTGATGGCTGCCCTGGGCCCGACTGGTTGTGTTCATCAGTGCAGAGCTGAAGGTGACTGAAACAGTAACAGCTTTTTACACTTTGTCCTTGAAGTCCCCTTGGATTGGGGATTCTCCCTGCTGACTGACAGGGCTGTGGTGTGCCTATCTACCATGGCAGCTGACTTTCATGAGGATAGTGCACCAGGAAGTGTGTGTAGGGCCCAAGGGTTGTGGATGGAGTGTGGAATTGCTTCCAAGTTGATGCCTTTTCCCAGGAACGAGTTGAGCACTGGGCAGACCTCGGTGTTTTTGGTGAAGTGGGGTAAGCATAAATTACTGTGAAGCTGTGTGTGCCTTATTTTGTGTAGCTCAGCAGTGGATGACTGCACCAGGAAACTGATCCATGGCTGATCAGTGTGGGTTGGGGATTGTCAGACACAAGAGACAGCCATCTTCTCTTTGGGTCTGGCTGCTCTGAAGACAGGGATAGGTACTGGTTCTTGGCAAAGAGCGTGGAAGCCCCAGAGACAGAGCATGTCCCATGGGGCACTGTTTACCTCTTTTACCTGAGGAGACACTTCAGAGAAAGGAGGTTGCTCTCATCTGTGCTTGATGGAAGAGGAAATGTCCCAGCCCACATAACCTTGTCTTCCCTCCAGGCTGTGCACTGCAGCCTTATCAAGTTTGCCTAGCTCTAGCTGTCCTGTAGCAGGAAGGTGATCCTGAATCTGTCATTTTGTATTGGAACCTTGCTTGCAGTGATGTGCAGCAGGACTGTCTGTGCAGGCTGTTCAAAGTATGAGCTGCCTGCCTCAGGTGTTTGCTCTAGGACAGGTGTACACAGTTGGGGTGTTGGCAGGGGACCTGAGGTGAAGTGCAGATGGCCTGGGGCTGGCTGTTGCAGTGGGTATGTGCTTGTCGAGGTGGGCTGTGAGTGCAGTTCATGTATCCTGGCCACTGCAGGCCTGACAGGTACTGAAGTGAGGCAGTCCACAGGAATGGTGTGGACGGAAAGCTTTTTGGGCATGAGCCATGGGATCACCAGAGGCATCATCCTGGTGATCCCCAAAGCGAGAAAATGGTTGAAGAATGCTACAGGTAACTACCAAAAGGCACCAGTCTGATTGGGTGTGGGGAGGATGAAGATGGGATGGCATGACTTTGTATCCTGTGCTAAAGAAAAAGCTTCTAAGTAGCACAGATACTCAGCTATCCCCGCTTTTCCCCCAGAGATGAGGATCCTGTAAGGCCCACTGTTTCTTTGGCAGTGTGTTTTTGCTGTGCCCTGCTGCTGGCACCTGCACAGAGAGTAGTGTTACCATATATACCAGTTCTATGTACACAAACAATGGGGACAAAACCAGCTCAAAGCTAATGCTTCCTCTTTTATCTTCCATAATTTTTCTCCTACCATTTCTTCCACTTCCCAAGATTGTACTTGCTGGTAGGGCTCTTGGGTCTCTTGTGGACTGTTGCAAGAATCTCCATCATGGAGCTCACCTTATGTCACAGGACAAGCAAACAGGCCCTGGAGAGGTGGGCTGTGGGCTGCTGGTGGGCTGTGGAGCCAGGAGATGACCCTGAGATGTCACAGCAGCAGTGAGACTGAAGTGTGCAGGTGTGATACCCATCCCTAAGACTGAGAATTCCCTTCTGTTGACTGCAAACATGTTCCTCCTCTGCTCCACTGCTCACTGGGTGTTCCAGTGTCAAAGTGGAGCACTCAGATTACTATTTTTCCCCTTTTGAATGAGAACATCTTTACTGAGGTCATGCCATAATCTCTCTTGCTTTGTTACTGAGGCTTTGGGAATGTTTCTGCAAGCAGAGAACAGTCTGGTGTGTTTTTCAGAGCACAACCATTTTGTTTTCTGTCTTCCCTGAAAATGGATTGGAGTCCTAGGGTGACTTTATGACCCCCCCTCCAAATTCCACCACCTCATCGATGAACTTTTTGGGAACTTAACATATATTATCTAGCCATATCTCCTTCTAGTCCTCTCCCACTGAATCCCAGTGAATGGCTGCAAAGATGAGACTACTTGGAAAGGCCCTGGAATATAAGATTAATTGCTTCTGTACATTTTTATCTCTGGAAACAGAGATGTAAGTATTCACACTCTACATATTTAAGCTTTCTAATGTTTCTAAGCTTTCTAAATCTTCTGGCTGCAAATTTCCAGAAATGCATTTTTCCAAGCATCTGACTTGTGCCTGAGAATTTGATGGTTTTCACATGCTCAGCCCATTCTAAAACATTATATATATATATATATATATATATATATATGATAATAATAATAATTAACAGCATTTCAGATTAGACAGCTATTTTCAAGCCCATTCTTACCCACACTGGTACAAACACCACAGGCAGCATTCTGCCACAACCCACCCACAGCCTACCCTCTGCATAAAGCACCTTATCCTGCTGTTTTTTTAAGCCAATCCTCCACTACTTTAAGCCAAAAAGGAGTATCAAAGCAGTGGAAAGTTCTGCTTTTGCAGCTGTAAAAATTCCTTCTGACTGCCCAGCAGAACTGGACAAAACAAAATATTCTGTAAGGACTGCCTGACTTTTCAGCCCTATTGTTTTTACCAGGGTGTCTTGGTTTAGGGTAAATTCGGGAGGAAACCTCTGAAGGGAGTTCCTCTGGGAAGCAAACCCAAACAGCCCCCCTACCCCGCTGAAGTTCTGCAGCACCATATGGCTGGTTTGCACTTTGAGCAGGTGGCACTAAGCTTCCTCTCAGGTCTGAGGTCTGTGCCAGGCTGGTATTAATTTGTTGCTTTTTCCACATGATATATTTTATTATATATAGCAGAAGAAGCATTGGAAGGTGGGGTTTTGTGGATTCAGTTTCCCTGTGACGAAGCCAGCAAAACCAGCTTTGTAAGGATATGTCTGCTCAGAGGGATTTGATTTCCATGCTGAAATATTTTGATTAAACAATGCAACAATGCACAACCAGCTGTAGCAGGCTGCATGCTTGCTTTTGGCCTCTGTGCTCAGGCGAGGGTCACACCTGTGGTGCTTCAAGACACAAAAAAAGCAGGGCTGACATTTTCAGAGGACCAATTCTTCCTGCAGATTTTGGTCACAGGTAGTGGAGGAGCTGATGAAGAGCTGTGAGAGCTGGATTCCAGGATCCCAGGTTAACTCAGAACGTTAACTCAGAATTTTTTTCGGATTTTCTAGGGCATCGCTGTAAAAATAAACACATCACTTAATGACTCATTTTTTTACAGTTGTAATTTTGGTCCTTCTAAACTGCTAGTAGACTTCCAAAGCAAAAATGCTGACCCTTTGCCTTAGCATCTTGTTACTTTTCTGGTCTTGACATGACTTATGTTCCTTGTGCTAATCTTCGTGTCCTCTAGAGGGAGAAGTAAGTTCATGCTCAGACTGTCAAGGCTCCTTTAATATGTGAAAAAAGGTAATTATGTTTCAGTGAGCTACGTAACTTTCTATAAATTTTGATGGAGTTGTACATGCACTCAGATGTTATTTGGTTGTTTTGGTTTTTTTTTTCTCCTGAATTAGTAGTTCTTGGACAAAATTTTTTGAGGACTTGGGGGGCATAATTTGGTCTGGGCCAGGCCAGGCCTGCAGTAATGGTATTGATGCTGGGTTTAGGAAGAGGTTCTAGATGGCACATCACAAACACCAAGGAGACTTCTTCCACCCTGTACATATGATGAAGGCTCATGGTAAGAATCTAAAAAATATTAAGTATATAATTTTTCAGCTGTCCAAATTCACGGGTATAAGCACCCATCTTTTGTGTAATGCAAGAAGTAGCAATCATTTTGCCACAATCACTAGCCCTAAATACAGTCTGAGTTGTTGACAGCTGCTGGGGTTTTTTTCTCCCTTCCCCACCTCCCCTCCATGGTTGTTTATTTTCAAAGGACTGACATAAGAACAAACTAGGCCTTTCTTTCTGACTTGCAACAACCTGCCTCTGACCTCTGCAGCCTGCCTGGAACTGTAAGCTCTCCTAAGCAGCAGTGCAAATGCTAGACCTAGCCTGCAGCAGTAGGTTTAAGGCTATCTCTCTAATTTACCCCAGAGATCCATGTCTACAGCAAAGGCCATGAGGCTGGGACTTGCAGTTGGCAGGTATTGCTTGGGGTTTTTTTGTGTTTCTTGTTTCCTTTTTTGTTTTGTTTTTGTTTTGTTTTTATTTTGCTTTGTTTTTCCAAACACAGCAGGCTATGGTTGAAGCTGGCTGCTGCAGAACAGGATGAAGGATGGACAGTGACCCTTCTCCTGGCATTAGGACTGGGCTAAGGGCTGGCATGAAGGCCAGTGATGGGGACATGAGGACAGAAAGCTTCATTCATAGTTATCTTCTAGAGATTCAGAGCATTTACTTGGCATTCCTGCTTTTGAGCATACTTTTCATCCCTTTGCCTCAACCCTCATCTGAGCCTCAACGCCTGAAGATGAGCCCTGTACTCTCTGCTGTCACTTTCCTCCCAGACTCAGCCAGGGCTGATTCTCTGTAGGTGACTGCAGCCCCCCACCCGTCAGGTTCTGGGGGTAGATCTGGCTTTTTAGTGCCTCCAGCCCTGAGTGTTAACCCCAGTGCCAACTCTAGCCTTGCCCTGAAACAGGAAAGTCCCGTATTTCCCAGACATCATTCTGGGATGTGTGATCAGCAACAGCTGTCACCTAAACAAACAAGAAACGAAGCTGGTTCTGCAGTCCCCTTCACCCCATAATCTACACCCATGATCAGATGGAGCCAGCAGCTTGCTAAGCTGGAAATGTCCAGAATCAGCCTAGTTTGGTGGTACTTCCAGGATCCAGAAATTAAATTCACAGTTCATTCCTTTCTGTCTTTAGTCCTGGCTGTGGGTTGCCTGAAAGATGAATGAGACTCAGGATGGACCGCTCTGTGAAGTCTGAATGGATGTTTGATGCTGAATTTTGAGCAGGGAGATATTGCAGGTTTGCCACCAGTGCTTTGGTTAGGGATGTGGACAGCAAGTCTGAAAAGCTGTAGAATCTTTCTGGATTCTTCACTGTGCAGACTGGCATTTGTATGGTATGGAAATTAAAGTTGCCATATTGATAAGGTTGCTGTTGACCTATAAATAATCAAAGGAGGTTGGAGTTAAGGTTTGGACAGAGAAGGCTGGGTAAGAAGGCTTCTCACTAGATCCAGTAAGGATTGAGTGCTCAGGTGAGGTTTGGTATGTAGAGTTGTTTGGAGTAAGGTTTGCTCTGAGGTGGTAAGAGGAGCAGTTTTGGTCTGCATGCCAGGGTGAGATGAACGTACTGACTAGAAATGGAGAGCCGACGGTTTGCTGTTGTTGCTCTTTAAAAGAAAAAGTCTTAATTTATTGCTTGGCATAAAATGTTGCTTCTAATGCTCTTGCTTCTTGTTAGAAAAGAAACTTAAAGAATTGTTTGTTCTCTCTCCTTGTCAGGTTTCTCATTCTTTGGTCCCCAGTCAATCACAAGCTTGTGGAATGTTACGTGGACTTGTGTTGCAGAACACTGTGTCTTTCTGGGCTATGAAGAGGACTTTATGTGGACTTGAGAGCTACCCCTGTGCACTGTAGACCTCAGGTGTGACAGATACCTGGGCCCTTGAGGAAATGTAAGGAGGTGGTACCATGCTGTGTGAAACACACTGTTCATACATTTGCTATGCTCTGATAGTGGTGGATATGGGAAACGATGGTAGCTCAAGTGATGGAGCAGCAATCTGGAGGGACAAAAGTAGAGAGGAAAGAGGAATTGAAAAGGAGAAGAGGTTGTTACTTTGTGGTTCTTCAGCCTCTTTTTCTCCACTGCTTGTTCTGGATGCTGTGACCAATTGGTACTTTCCAGTCCCCCTGCCTTAATGACCCAACCTTGTCTCTTCTCCTCACCTTCACTACAGGCTACACACCAGCTACAGATAGGGAAGAACAAAGGAACAGCAGGGAGAGTTGGAGACTCTTCTCAGGGAAGTTTGGACTAGCTTGAAAAGCCACTCCCTGTGGGGATATGTGGCTGCAGTGGCAGATTTGCAGTGACTTGCCTCTGTGACATCAGGTGCATCAGTGCAGAAATGGGTGCGAGTCATTACTGGGGATGGGTAGGGACCAGACCAAGGGCTCAGTCCTGCTGAAGGCCCAGCTCCTGGTGCACTGAAGGAAATGGAACTTTGGGCCTGACTTAAAATGGGGCTGAGAGCTTGCAGCTGAAGAAGGGGTTTCTTGATCATGTCACATTTTTGGTGGTCTGGCACATTAGTGTTGGTGGAATAGAAGAAAGTGAATGGCTCCTTTAAAGTTGTTTTTAAAGCATTTAAAAGAAGAGTTCAGAAGAATCCATTGTGTGCTTTTTGTCTTTCCCTGAGCTTCTAAGGATTACTGCTTATAGCCCTGAAAAACTAGAAAACACCCTATTTCTAAGATCTCTTTTCAGCCATCCAAAATGATTGCATTAAGATGTCATTCAACATTATATATATGGTGGTGAGAAAAGCCATTCCTGGTCTTTCCTCAAAGTTGCACAGGCTCCAGCCTGTAATGGAACTATTTATTTATTTGAGAGCAAAGAAAAGACAGACAAAATTTGTTATTGCGTAAAGAAATCAAAAACCAATTTGAACTTGCCTTCAGTGTTGGCTTTCCAAGTATTTCAATATAAAATTTTCCCAAGATCCTGGCTCCTGGCAAATCCCTGTCAAAGTGATTTGATGGATGATTTCCTTTCTCACAGGTGAATGAGGAACACTCTCATAATTTTTTTAATGTGGGGAAAGAAGTAGCAATGCCCACAGATGCTACTGCAAAGTGATTTCAACTTCAATCAATAGAAAGGAGATGTTGGCTTTCTGTGACCAGCCAGGCCCTTTTGTAGGAAACCCATCAATTACATTAAGTGCCCTGTGTCTGCCTATGGGTTGTGCAGTGCAGAATTACAAGATTACAGTTTATATGGGATTAACAACCTGAGATTATCCTAGTTGGTCAGAGCATGGTGCTAATAACACCAAGGTTGTGGGATCATTCCCTGTATGGACCATTCACTTCAGAGTTTGTCTTAATGAGCCTTGTGGCTCAGAATATTCTGTGACCTGGAAATAAATTAAATACTTCAACAATGTTGGTGCTGCTTCCATTGCTCTGTGCATTGCTCTGGGAGATGTTTAATGGGTACAATTTTTTGACAGTCTGTGAGGCTGGGTGATGTGACGTTCTCTTGCTTTGTAATGGCTGACATGGTGAAGTGTTAGAGATGGGAGCTGAGAGAAATTGAATCAGTTTGGTAGCAAGGCTTAAATAAAAGTGAAGTGCATTTTGATCAAATCTAAAAGCAGCTGTTACAGGGAGGGCAGCCAGGAGAACCTATGGTTTTGTACTGAAAGGGGGCAAGTAAGGGAGAAAAATAAGATGACACAACTGAAATCCTTAAATGGGAAGGTGCAGAGTGTATAGAGTCATTGATCAGCGTGTGCTATGCTCTCAGCCATGCTGGCCTTTAGGGTGCCAGTGTACCATGAAAGCACCTTCAGACTTGGGCCAGCTCTTTCCTGAAGCTTTTTGCTAACTCAGAGTTATGTTAGCCAGGGCTGTGAAGAGATGTAAGCTCCCACACCAACACAGCAGCTCTTACAAAAGCCTCCAGTGGGTGACCCCTACTGGGAGTTTGGTTTGTGTTTGAAGGGTTGTAATGAAAGAAAACACAGAAATTCATTTGGGAAGGCAGCTAAGAGCAGGCATGTAGCTTGTTAGGAATGATTTTACTTGCAGGGTATCTATATCCTCACATCGCGGAGTGGCACCCAGGCTATCAGATCTGGCAGGGTTCATCAGGCTGCACCAGACAAGCAGACTGAACTGCTTGTGCTTGATGAGGCTGTGATCCCACTGTCGTGTGGCTGTACATTTGGGGACAGTTTGACTGCAACACCTTGTCTGAGAGGAAAAGCTGCAGAGCTCTTCCAGGCTTTGTCAGTGGCAAGATCCAAAAGCTGAATGAATGCAAGAGGTGGCTCGATGGGCATGGGTGTAGGAGCAGCTACACAGTTCAGGGCTATGAGGGAGTTTTGGTGCAGAGTATTTACAGGCCAATTTAGTAGCTTGTCAGCATTTGTGGGAGAGGTGAGTGTGAAGGAGTGGTTTAAAGGAGAATGGATGTGTAGAGTGACACCCGGAATTCCTCTCCTTTGTAAGAGGAGGATGAGCAACTTTTGTGGGCAGGAGATGGACAGCAGGGGATGCAGTGTTTCCATTTCAAAAGGAGGATTCCTCCCTATCCCTCTTGCAAGTTACAGTGAAACCCTTCCCAATGCTACGGGCCAAATTTTATTCGCAGTTACACCCATGCAACCTTACTGAAGTCAGCAATTGTCTGTTTTGCAACCCTGGCCTGATGCAATAACTTGAGGGTTACGTATCTTAGGTGTTCAAGATGTGTTTGCATTCCCAGCACGGTGACAGTGAATAGCACTGGACATGAAATTGCTGCTGCCCGAGTAACTGCTAAAGAATAACTGAGGTCAGCAGCACTGCAGGGATGTAACTGACTGCATGAGGCTGGGAATACTCATATG
This sequence comes from Cettia cetti, assembly GCA_013401135.1. Taxonomy (NCBI): domain Eukaryota; kingdom Metazoa; phylum Chordata; class Aves; order Passeriformes; family Sylviidae; genus Cettia; species Cettia cetti. Next base: position 35,374 of record VZUI01033512.1, read on the forward strand.
GCAGCTGGGATTTCATTGGGACCCAGGAGGGACGGACACATCTCTCCTTCCAGCTGGAATGCCACTTTCCCACATCAGACACTCCCTTCAGTAATTACACCCTTTTTAGACTCACCCTTTAGCAATTACCAGTCTAAGCCCTGCCTCGAACTGACATCATTGGAAAGTCCAATAAAAATATGGCAAGCTTTTAAACCATCCCAGGAAAGCAGAATGCTGTATTATTAGCAGCATTTCAATGCAGCTGTTTGATGATGATTTTCTTAGCCTTATCTCTTAACAGGAAGAGTTTGAGTTCCCACCCAGCAAACAGCCTGAAGGGTCAGCAAAGGCCCTGCTTCATCTTCAGTGATGTGCTGGCCTTGAAGGACTCCCTGTCAGTTCCTTTCTTTTTCTTCTTTTTAACTCATCTTCACAGTACTGAAAATATTCTTCTTAAGCTTCCCAGACCTCAAAATATTGTCCATCACTAAGTCAGTAGCTGTCTTGATTCTTGTTTTTATGTCCTTTCTTTCAAAATTTTGACTTTTATTTTTAAATTGACCACTTCTTTGAAAACATAAAGGCATATTTGGAACTTGAACTTGCTCTGGAAGAAAGGAAACAACAGTAACTTCCCTAACTTTTTAAATTTTTTTTTTTTTTTTTTGTGGAGGAAGAGGGTGATAAAACTTCAAATTATTCCATGAATTGGACCCTCTATATGGACACAGGAAGTTATCACAATTTTTGTTACAGCTGAAGCTGAAGAGTTGAACCTGAATCAGAGCAGAGTTGAGAGTTTTTTCCCACTATGATCCACTATGAACTGGCATATGGCTTATCCTAATGGCATCAGAGTTTTTTGGGTTTTGGTTTTTTTTAATTCTTGGTTTGCATGGGAACAGTGCTCCGGAAAAGAATTTTCCAAACAAATAATAAGAAAGGAAAGTACATGCTTAAAAAAGTAAAGGAAGCTAATTGGAAAATTTAGCAGGGAACGATTCCTGCTCTATAACACCTGATGATGGAAGCACGAGGCTTTGCAATTGTAAACAGATTTTCTTTCCACCCTGCTTGGCAATCGTCTTCTTTTCTTGGGTGTAACCCTTTCATGTACGCAGCTGCACTCCCTATTCCCACAGCGAGGCATGCCGGGTAAGCACTTTGATCTCTCCTTCCAGCCTTTGCTTGCTTGCATTGTGTTTATTACAACTTTTTCAACTCCTCCAGAGCAGGGCGTGATGGATGATCCTTGAGGATCTGCCCTCTAGATCTCTGTGATTGTACTGAGTGGATGGTTTCTCCTTGACAGGTGCAGGCATGTTGATTTAAAACCAAAACAAAACAAAAATCTTTTTAGTAAAGCGAAACCTACGTGGTGTTAACTCCTTCCTTTGCTCTCGTGTTCAGGGCGGGAGAGCAGAGGCTTTGCTGGGCTTCCATTTCTGCCTCTGGCACCATCATCCCTTTGAATTGCAAATGCCTCACCCAGTACTGGCTCTTGTCATTTGGTACCAGCTGTGGCTGTTCCTCCAGAAGTGGGATGCACCAACCCCTGTTCCAGCTCTCTATCTCTTGGCAGTGTGCTTTTCTTTTGTTCTCTGCCAGTTGTTTTGCCTTGTTTTTGCTGTGGTACTGACCCATTGGCCATGGGAGTCCAGGGCCTTCTCCTGCAGCTTGCAGCAGGCTCGAGGGAGGGGTTGGATCAAACCCTGTACTCACGGCACAGTGAAACCCCTGTTAACATAAATCTCCATACTCTGCCCTGATAGATGCCTCAGACTGTTCAAAAAGGTACTGCTTGACTTTCCAGCAGCTCCCCTGCCCTGAACTACAGTGGTATTTGCAATTGTTTGTCATGTTTGCAAAACACCAGAAGTTAAAACAATTGTCCAATTCTTTTTCCATGCCTCCCCTCTGATTTATATACTTTAAAAACTAGTTGCAGACCTCAAGCTCTTTGCAAATCATTAATGTTTCTTCTTGATGGTTTGGAAGTTGTAGTGTGACTGTGATCAGCCAGAGCAGGAGCTTCTGAAAGACATGAAATATCTCCATTCCCTACTTTTAAACTTTTTAAATTTCTGAGGTGCTATGCATGTACTCTTACCGTGTCCAGGGAAATGCAAGAGGCTTATAGGGTACTTTGATACTAGGGAGACCTAAGCACCTTTCCCATTAGCTCTGTGCAGGTGTATTGGCAAAATTGTAGTTGTCTGTTGTAAGAGAACATGGAGCCATTTTCTGCATATGCAAATTGTGACGCAATATCAAAAAACACATTAAAAAATATATGTTATCTTGAATGTTTATGCAATTTGGAATGAGGTGCTCTCTGTGTTTTTGGGTGGGCATGTATCACTTCAAACTGATCCCTTCAAAAACTATATTGTGGATTTTTCTTCAATAATGGAGGAAAAAAATCAGTCACATCCCCAGTCCACCATTTGGTGCCTGAGGAGTTTGGATTGAATCGTACATTGAAAGAAGATGATATACAAAGAACATGCGTCAGCTCAGCTAGTTTTTGATCTGTTCCATGATTTGTCCACACTCAGCAGCTTTTTTTTTGGCTGCAACAGAAAGCCAGGGCAGTGCTTCAGGCAAAGGCGTCACCCAAGCTACCTTAGTTGATGAAACTAAAGTTGCTTCCTGAGCATTACTGTCCTGTACATTGCTGGATGAGTTGGCTCTGCATCTGTGGCCAATTTGGATATCTGCAAGTGATTTACTGTGCTCTGAAATGCAGCTGCTTCATGTATGGCATCTGATCTGGGACCACCACTGGGAGTCGTTCTCGCTGAAAGTGAGGGAGAGATTAAAGCCAGCTGAAGAAAAAGGGGGTTATTTTTATGGTCGTTCTGGATAGTGTTTTTCCATTAATTCTTTTCATAAAAGATGGAAAACTCTAATTCTCTAAAACATCTGAGCTTCAGTTTTTTCTGATGGTTTCCTTTTGGTACTGAATTATTGGGAGATGGCAGGAAGACATGCAGAGGGCTGCTCTTCTGAAGGCTGTGCAAGAGATTTCAAAATAGGAATTAAAAACCCCAACATTTTTTTGAGTACTCAGGCCTGAATTAGCAGGGCAAATTCATTTGGATGCATTTGATCTTGATGATCTAAAGGCAGCAATCCTTCAAGGCCTTGCAAATGGGGAAAACCCCACAGGGACAAGGCTGAGAAACAGCAGGAATCCCATCTCCCTTTTCTCTTATTTTGTCATAGTTATCTGAGATACACTGACTACCCCTCAGAAAGGTTCAGTTATCATGTTTGTTGGCAGCAGAGTGTGTGTCATGCAGGTACATGTGAAAACATTTGGCATGAATATCACGAATATTCCCTGAAGAGTTACTTAACTAGTACTTGGATGGCAATCCTAGATACAGTCCACAAACTGTGTCACAAAAAAAGTTAGGCCTGTCCAATATGAGTGTGGGTATTAATGCAGGGAGTATTACAGATCTTTGTTATGGAGAGAGGTACTGACCTTGTCTGTGCTGATTTGAAATTAAGTATAAAACAACTATGATCAAAGAGGTTCATCAGATAAAAGTCATTACTGAACAAGGTCAGAAAACACAATGTTTCTTAATTTTAATGAAAGCAGATGGTATTTTTCCAACTTTTGAGTCTCTGTAAGAAAAAAACCCAACAACTATTTTTCATCTCTTTCAGTGAAAATTGTTCTGTGTAAAAATGTGCCATAAATGTCCTTCTTCCAACCACAATTCATTAATGTAAACCTCATGAGTCTACTATGTAGGACATATCCAGCTTTGGCTATTTAGACCATTAAGAAAAAATCCCCTTTGATATTTATTCTGGCTGAGAAGTGAAGATAATAAAAACAATGTTAAAATATTTGCAAAATCCAGCCATGCTGGCACGAATATGGAAGTGTCCTAAAAGGGAAAAACACACGCAAATGTGTAGCATTTAGTGTGAGAGTGTTAACATTTTGGAAAGAAAGTAACAGACTTATTTCTTAGTTTTTTCCATTCTAAGTTAGCACACAGGGCACTGTCCCACAATGATATTTCTGACCTGATTATGCTCTTTGTGTGCATGCACTTAACACCGAAATGCATGTTTGCAAACTCTGCATAGAGGGGGGTGGGGGGGGGGGGGGGGGGGTGGGGGGGTGGTGGTGTGTGCATGAAATAAGTTCATGTCTCCTGCATTTTTTTTGGGTATGAATGTGTATCTGACATTTGCTAAACCTGATGATGTCAGAAGAGCCTGTATTCCACACATGGGCATTGTGCAGCTGCTGAGAAGACAAGCATTCCTCAAGCAGATGTCATCCACAGTTCTGTGTCTGATAGAAAAGTCAGATTTCTTCTGGAAGAGGCTGTGCTGCAGGATGCCTGGTACCTCTCTGCTTGGCTGGTTGGTTATTCACTCTCTGGGGAAGGGATGGGAAATCAGTTAACAATAATGATGCTGATTGATTGGACTGGACTTCATTTCAGTCACAGGGATGTAATGCTCACCAGAGCCAAATGCAGCACCAGCAAAGCTGTCAGACATTCAAACCACTGGTCTGCTGGGAAAATGGAGCCTCCAGGAGCAACACAAAGATGTCTGTGGAAAGCCTCACTGAACTGGGAGATGATGTACATATGTGCTTACTGAAATCAGCCTTTGGGTGGAGTATAAATCCTAATTTTTATATGCACTCTGGTGGATCTGTTGTCCTAGGTGTCCATTACACCCATAAATACCTGTACGGTGTAATTACTGGAAGAGCAAAGTCAGTTACTGGAAGATTACTGCCATGGTAATTAAAGAGTTACAGAAAAACAAGGAGATTTCACCAATTATTAGGAGAGATGTCACCCCTGGGGTAAGGCAAAGTGAATGCAGAAGTACGGCCATGGAGGGATGTCATCAGCAGGGTGAGAAAATCTGCAGGCAATTTGGATGGATGGATGGATGGATGGATGGATGGATGGATGGATGGATGGATAGATAGATAGATAGATAGATAGATAGAT